>JAMWET010001540.1:0-146648 GCA_024036415.1 Prochilodus magdalenae
TTCTGTTTTAACAGGTCTGAATTCCAGAGCATAATTTATTGCCATGTTTCCTTATTCTTAACAACTGTAATAATTATGTTTTTGTTTACTATTTACTAATTCACCAAATACATTTAAGTAGCTATAACGTCAGAGAGTCATTACACCAGAACAAGGACCCACTAATTCGCGTCATATTATATTAGAATTCTCCTCTAAATCAAAAAGTTTATTTTGTTTACTATAACTGTAAGTTTAGGCTAGTTAATGTTGATGTTAGTTTAGACTGAAAAAAAACCCAGTAACATTAATGAATGAATGAATTTATTAATTACACTATCTGGCCAAAAATGTCACAGTTTTATTATTGGGTTAAGAACTGCCCAATGCTTTATTCAAACACTTAAACCTTTACCAACACTTAAACGTTGGTAAAATCAGATTGTAAAAAAATGAACAGTAGAACTCGTGGGTGAAGAGCATTTCTGCTGCCACAATGTGACAAGAATTCACTTGTCTAAGCTATGCACCCTTCATGCATGTAGCATAGTTGTATCATGATCTGGGGTTGCTTCAATTGGTCAGGTCTTGGCTCAGTAATGCTATGTGGTAATAAAATGATGTTAACTGGCTACCTGGATGTATACACTGACCAGGTAATCCTATTAATAAGATTAGAGCTTAGGCATATTCTAGGCATCCATATTTAAAGTTTTTGGGAGCAGGTCTTTGGGAGATGCTGGAAAAACCTTTATGGAGTGGTTTGACTCTCCCATTCAAAGTGTAATGCAGCTCTGGATAAAAAAAATGTTGTGACACTGCCACGCCAAATGCGCACTGTAATCAAAGCTAAGGCTTGGTTCTTAGCCCAGTGAAATAATGGAGTGTGCGACTTTTATTTCAGCCAGCCAGTGTATTTAATTATGAATATGAATTACTGAACTGCTACACACTAATGTTAATGCACCATTATAACTTCAGCTCATTAATTGTTAGCCATAAGAGGGTATATTACATTTTGATGGCTCTGAAGTTTACTTCTTATTCAAATAAGAAGCTCTATAGCTTATTTTTGGAGCAGTAAGCCAGGCTAGTTAAATATCATTATACTACTGTACACGTTATATCTCTTATAAGAGTTCTGAGTAATGTTTTTTTTTTCCTAAATACAGACATTAGACTTTTTGTGAAGGTCTAAGAAGTGTCAGAAAAAAACAGCAAGAGAAATGGCAGCATAAAGAGAAAAAAGCAATAAACTTCATCTTGGCAATCTATGAGATCATCAGTGCTTTCCTGTATCTTGGGAAAACTACAACAGAATATATGGTCATATGTGTTCTGATAGGATACCAGGTGCCACTTCGCTTACATTTATTTGTGGCCAGGTGGCAATTATACATGCAGTTTTCTCATGGCTACTGAATTACATTTAATAGTAATTATTTAAATGTTGCCTAAAAAGAGGGTAGACAGAGAGGTTGGACAAAAACTGACATTGCATACAACAGAAACAGCAGAGGAGGTGGCAGAAAGGGACATCAGGAGACAAAATAATGTATTATGCAGTTAGTGTCCTGACTACATGGGCATATCTTTAGTTAAAACTGGCAAACCATTATTTTGCAGTCTACAGTGAAGTTGCTCAGGAATGTACAGGCTATGTAAACATATGACTACATAGAATAGACCACAGGCTCAGCCCCTGATGTTGGTAGAGTCTTGTCATGTCCCTGTTGTAACATAAGGCTGATTTGTCCTTTACTAAACCTATAGCCAGTACCACATTTGTCTTCATAAGTAGAAAAGAAAAGGCTTTTGTTGTAATTCTTAGATTTGATACATTTCTGCCATCTTTAAATTTTTACTTGTAATAATAACGTCATAAAAGTGTAATTAAGATGTAGTTACATTCACATACTTGAATTATATTTGATATTTGCAACTAAATGAAATGAATGCTCCATGACATTTATCTGTAAGCATTTTTTTTAGCAATGTTAGGTTTAGTGTGAATTATAGTCTCAATAAATAAATAAATAAATAAATAAATAAATAAATAAATTTCAGCTGGTGCTTTGAAATGAGAAAAAATGCCATTTTCACCACGATCATTATGGCCAGATGGCACAGGCAAGTCTGGCTTTAATTAAAAGTACTATGTAGTGAGATAAATAGTTAAGAAGCCCTGGAGTAGCCCACCAGCAAAACACTGTGTGTAGATCATAGGGCCATTGTACAGCTCACTGTGCCTTCTGCCTATGCCTGTGGCTGACAGTCCAGAGGGGATGTAATTGGCCCCATTTCCACAGGGAGCGACTGGACTGCAGGGGTCACTTTCTCTCCTACAGTCTGGCACTAGATAGTAACACAGTAGGTCATGTGGCTAGTGCTCTCCTCCAAGAAGGAAGAGGAAACACTCAGCGTTGCTGAGCAGCTGCTGCTTTGAAATATAACAGCAGCAGAATTCACGCATGGGAGAGAGGAGATGCAGTCGATGATACAGAGATAAAACCATAAGAACTGCATAATGGAGCTGACTTAAGCAGAGCAAGAAGTGATGTGCTATAAAATGTGCTTTAAAAAAATAATGAAATATTAAATGAATGCAATGCCACTGGCGGAAATAGTAGCTATCTCTTCACTCTTCAGCCTAACGTGAATTGGCAGCCTTTTCCATTCTGTTGCCCCAGAAAGCAGAACAGCACATTGCCCTGCAGCGTTTTTACATGCAGCACATTTGAGTATGTTTACAATATATATCTAAGTGTTATGGATGTATTTATATATAATGAGTATATAATTTATATATAATTGATACACACACACACACACACACATACATATACATATATATATATATATATATATATATATATATATATATATATATATATATATATAGTTATATATATATATATATATATATATATATATATATATATATATATATATATATATATATATATATAAAATGTGCTCAGTTAATTATTTATAAGGCTATGTTTCATGATTACATTGCTAGGCCATGACTCTGTCCTGAACTGCAGTGTATAAATACATGCATCTAAGCATTTTGCTTTTCTAAGTTTTAGTAGTCCTACAGCAGAAATAAATAAACTAAGCTGCCTTCTAGAGTGATAGCAATGATCAAATCATTTGTCTTTTTCAGTCTCACACCCACATATTCCTATCTATACCTAGCTGCAGTTTCTCTTTGAGAAGACAGGTTTTGCTTCAGTACCACAGACAGCTCCATGAACAGCATTCATATAGAATACTTCAGCAGAAATTATAATTGACACCAGTTTGCACTTGCAGTCAATCCACCAAAACATGCTTGTAGCACTAGACCAAGAAACTAATGTTACTGGAAAAAACAAAAACAACAGAAGTCAGTAGTCACCCAAATCCTAGCAGTAAATGCATCCATAAGACTGATTTCAGTTCCTTTAAATCACAAACAGGACTTCATTAATGTAAATCAGATTTGACAGTGTGGTCAGCATGAGTTACTGTGAGCAATAAGAAGCAACACAACTTTACCATGTATCTGAAAGTGAAAGGCAGCCTGGGCTTTTTGCTGAATTCTTTCACATTCACAAGCTGCAGGCAAGCATGTGAATTATTTTATTTTAAATTTGATTATTTATGAATCATTTGTATAAGCTCTACTTAATTTTAAGTTCTGTTGTCCTCTTGAGCATTTGCAACATAAAGTTACTCCTTTGGTTGTTTGCATTATCTCAGGTGGTCATTTTGTAGTGGCCAGTATGCCAACAGGTTAAAAAAATTGTATATGGGCAAAATAAACAGCATCATAACTACTGCAGTCTGTGACACGTTTCATCCCACAAACAGTTCTGTAAGTCAAAGAAGAAAAACACCAGACAAGGATAGAATGTTTAGCAGGAAGTCCTCTTTTGGTTCACAGAGTGTTCTGTTAACTGGGTGGTGCAGAGGGTGAAGGGACTGGCTTTTGCATTTCTTCCACTTTCATTAATTTTCCTTTACACAAAACAGATATACCAAGCCAGTTCCATAAAAAAGATAAATAGGTAAAATGCAATTCAAATACAAAGCGGTGCTTGAATTTGAACAAAACGACAAGTTATTCAGCCTTCAACTGTAAATAAATATACACTCATTGTGTTTGTCTGCAACAGGTTTTATAAAAGTTGGGAGGGGGAATGTTTAAGACTAGGAATGTGGTGGAAAAAAAAGAAAACCAGATAAACTGTTATGTTTGGATATAAAAGAAGGAGCAATCAAGTCCATAATGAGTGAGGATGGTCAAGGCTTACCACCTTGCCAAAAATGTAGCAGTAAGAAATCCATCAGTTTAAAAACAAACAAACATTTGTCAGCCAGGGACCGCAAAGACTTTTCCTGACTCAGGACATCCAGATAAATGTCTGGACGTATATAAAAAACTGAAAACCACTAAAGAATGACCTTCAACCCTCCAGACAGCACTGCATTAAAACTAGCATGATTCTGTGATGGACATCACCACATGTTCAGAAATACTTCAAAAAACAGTGAATCAGTTAACACTGTCTGTCTCTGCATTCACAAATCACTGTCTAAAAAATGCAAGTATCTCTATTTTCTGTCCTTCACAATAAACTCTCTTTCCGTTAGTTTACATTGTAAGTAAATGACATTTAAGCCTTTATTTGTAAAATACCATTTTTAAGATACTTGTTTTCTTTGAACATCAACAAAATGCAAGTTAACCTTACCCTACGCAGAGTGGAAGTCATATATGGACAAGTCCAGCTTTCTGCCAATCAAGGAAAAGAACATCCAGAGTTCAAAAGCCAGGGTCTGTCATGTGTGGAGGATGTTAATGGGTAACTTGCACATCTGCGAAAGCATCATTAACGCTGACAATATGCTGGTGTAACATATGCTGCCGCTTAGACATTCTTTTTACAGACATGACCATGTTTATATCAACATGACAAGTCTAGACCACATTCTGTATGTTACTACAGCATGGCTATACAGTCAGAGGAGTGTGGGTGCTAGACAAGCCTATGTGTAGTCAGGGCTACATAGCTGTGTCCTACTAAGTGCGGCTTTCCTACTAAGTGTGGTAAACTCAAAATATCGCAAACAAGCATAAAACCTTGTATAACAGGAGAATGCTTTCAAAACTGGATCAGTAGCTGTCTTCAGTTCTTAAACGATGATTATAATTCTCGTCAAAAGGGAAGGTGATATAACACCGTGTTAAACCTGTTCCTTTAACAACTGTTTCAAAATTTAGCATTAAATTTAGAATTAGGTTATATTTATAAATGACAATAAAAAAGTCCACCTGGACAAATATTAAGCATAATGTTTGAATTAATTAAATACAGGTCACACAGAGTTTACTGATCGCTGCTGTATTAGCATTTTATACACTGCCCCTCTGCTGAAATCTGGTTTGTACAAAATAACACATCCTCAGAGGTCTATTTGTTTGCTTAGACTCCTTATGAAGCACATATGTTGGGTGAGAAATCAGCCATCTAGAAAATAAGAGTGCTAACTGGACTGTGATGCACATCGCACAGTGTGCTGGTAGTACCCCGGAGAAAACTAGCCTGTCAAACATGCACTTCCCTTTCCTTTCCCTAGAGGGCAGTGTGATAGCAGTCTGTACAAATGAGGACGAGTATGTATGGACCTGAACACATAAATGTGTCTCTGAGTGGGTAAGAAAAAACACATGCTAATCAGTATAGAATTTCTCATGTACCTGAACAGTGAGTTGTACAATACTACATGGACTTAGCTTGATCTGTGTTGCTGTCCAAAGAAAAACAAGTCTCAAAAATGTACTGGAACTTTACAGGAGAGCGCAAAACCTAATATAAGTGTAATGTAAGTCAATGGAACCAGCGTTTTTTTTCCGACTTTGGGTGATTTCTGATTCATCATGACAGTTTCGCACAATGTAAACAGCAGCTGTTGTATTCAAATAATGTATAAAAATAACATCCAGCTAAATCGGAGATACATGTTTTATGGACAGATATATATACAGTGAGTATGTGTGTGTGTTTGTGTGAGTGCTTGTGTCGTGGGTGCCTGATTGGGTGTCAAGAATGGAAGTCGAGGGGACTGAGGTGGGAGAGTTCAATTGATTTTTGCTACACTATTATGCCGCCTATTAAGTCTCAAAACTTCACCGCTCTTGTTCTCAGCTGACGGATTGGTTTTTAGTAAAAGTGTGCTTGACCATGCATTTAGCTTTTGTGAAGTTCAAATGGTGAACAGCCTGGACATGTTTTGTCATTGTGGGGATTTCTGGCACTTTTATACAACAAATTAGGCTTTTATTTCAAGCAGCTCGTCGTTTCCTGACTTCCTCAATGTTAGGTTTCATAAAGGTACAGCATAGCAGTATTTAGCTGGAGTAATACAGAAGACACTGATAACCCACACTAATGTGCACTAATGTGTACTCCATCCACCACTAATTAGTTTTTAATAATGTTAGGATAAACTAAGGCAGACAAGCTGGCTAGATATTTGCTAGATTGGTGTTGATTATGTTTAAGTCATCGTCAATATGCTAAAAATTATGCTAACATCAGCTGGTAGCTAAAAACATCCTGTCAACACTTTTCGCTACCCTCCATATTCCCTAGCCCCTTTTTTTCCTTTTATGGTTTCCTTGTCGCTGCTGTTCATCTTCATATAATTCGCATATATATTTGCATACTCCAGCATTGTAAAATGTTGATAATATGCAAATAATGGTAGATCAAGTGAAAGTATGTTCTCCTTGGAAACTTTTTTTCTCACTGAGGACTTCATGTACCCCTCTACCATAAAGAGAGTTATAATATATATCTCAGGCCTGGTGCCAGGATACAGTGGGCGAGGGAGCAGGTAAAAATGGGGGAGGGCCAATCTTTTATATGTAAATTTTGAATTTTATTATTATTATTATTATTTTTGCTGTTTGAAAATCAAATAATACATTTTACATTACAATACTGAAACCAGTATTAAACCTCTGTCCTCGCACGATTTAGGGAATTGAAACACAAGACACAAGAATAATAGCCTAGAAGTTAAGAACGATTCTAACCACTGAGACATGACAGCTAAATCAACAAAGCAATATCCAACAACATCAGTTATCATTCTGCTCTTGTCATGCAGTTCTCTCTCTGTCCCTCTAACTCTCTTGCTGATTGAAGCTTTGCCTCCCTGTAGTTTCCATTCTATGGATTGCTGCAATATAAAAAAAAAAAAAATCGGGGTGAAAGTACTACCATGAAAATTAGGAAAGACAGGAAACAGACTGTCTGTCTGTTTCTCTGCCACTCCACCAAGGACAGCAGCGTTTCTCCTGAGCTGGCAGATTAAGTTCCAACATCATTGCTGCTGCTTCTGGGGCTACTGGTTTCTCTCTGGCCTGGAGTTTCTACAGGGTTTCAATTTAGTGTTTCTTTAGACATTCTAAAATCCATCCTTACTCCCAAACTGCTATTTGGCTTGGCAAATAAGCTACAGAACATGCTGGCTGTTTAGGTAAGCTAGCTTGAGTGTTAACCTTTGTAGTCTTGTACAGCGAGCTGTGAGGTTCAAATCTCATAGATACATCTCTGGACACTCACAACAAACCACGCTCCTGAAATTATGGCGCTGGTGTTTCAGAACCATGCGTGACTGCTGCTTGAACAGTGAGATAAGAGACTGAATCAGATAACAGACTTCAAACATTTGAGGGGGGAAAGATGGGTTTTCATTATTGGTGACCTCCATACTTAATCTGAGGGATCAAGACCCCCAAATACCCTTTCAGGATAGAAACAATACACCCATCAGCCATAATAATAAAAACCACATCCTTATTTCTACACTCACTGTCCATTTTATCAGCTCTGCTTACTATATAGGAGCACTTTGTAGTTCTTCAGTTTTAGACTGCAGCGCATCAGATTCTTTGCATAGTTTGTTATCCTTGTTTTACCCTGTTGTTTAAAAGGCAGAACCACCACAGAGGCCCCACAGAGCTAATATTATGTGAGTGGCGGATCATTCTTAGCACTGCAGTGACATCAACGTGGTGGTGGAGGTGTGTTGTGTGTGAGTTGTAATGATGTGAGTGGATCAGACACAGCAGTGCTGCTGGAGTGCTGCTACTGTCCACTCTACTGTCCACTACTACCTTGCCACCTTGTAGATGTAGTCAGGGACAAAAGCTCATCTGCTTCTGCAGAGTTTGTGTTTGCCATCCTCTAGTCCTTCATCAGTGGTCACAGGATACTGCTCACAGGATGCTGTTGACTGGATAGTTTTGGTCGGTGGTCTATTCTCAGTCTAGCATTGCCAATGAGGTGTTCAAACTTCAGCAGCACTGCTGTATCTGATCAACTCACACCAGCACAACACACCCTTACACCACCACCTTGTCAGTGCCACTGCAGTGCTGAGAATGATCCACCTCCCACATAATATCTGCTCTTGGGGGATATAAATGTTGACGCTGACAAAGTATGTAGAGAAGCAGAGGAACTAAAGTCTGTAATTATAGAACTACAGGGTGCACCTAAGTGCTAGGAGGGGCTGATGAAATAGATTAAGAGTGCAGATACATTAAGGTGGCTTTAATGTCATGGCTAATCGTTGTATATCGCTCCAGTGGCTTGATCAGGGTTACACCTTACTGGCTGTTTGTCACTGTGGGTCCACCTTCTGACCCACTAGATAACTGTCCAATGAAGAAGATCTCCTCAAATTAATTTGAAATTAGAGTTTTATTTTGACTTTTACAAACGTGGATGTAAAATAATGATGCTTAATAAAAAAAATGATAGTGGAAATGTATAAAGTATAACAAACATAATAAAGAAGTTTTAAAAATGTACTAAATTGAACTGCAAGTGTAAAACAAGCCATGAAGTGGCATCTTGTCTAAGATTCTGCTTAACCACTGGTGGAGAATCCAAAAAATGCTGAGCAGAGCACTAGTGGACCACCTGCTTTGTCGTTAGCAGGCCAACGGTGGATTGCTATCCACATACCATCAGGGTTCCTACCGGATGTGATACAGCCTATATGTTTAGGCCGATATCTCAGGTGAAAACTATGATAAAAATTGCCTCAGGCAGTGTATTCACATCCATATGTTTTAATAACTTTCAAACCACCCCATATGACTATCTCAACAAAACACACATCAAAGATTAAAAGCTTGGTTGCGCAAATACTTGAACCCAAAAGGAATCAACTGACAGGAATGAAACGTCATAGGCAGACTTGACATCGTGAGACATGCGAATGATTAAAGTTTCACACTCGGCTGCACATGTGACATAAGCAAGGATGGGCCCTATTACTGTAATGATGCAGGACTGCATGCACTCAGACTGTTATAACTACCCTTCACATCAGTATCACCAAAGACTGCAATGGTGTTGTGCCAGACTGTCATGGAGTGACTCAGAATGGCAGCTGGTCATCTTCAGTGATAGTGACATCACTGTCAGCACCAAGATTAATGGTTTGTCACATGTCACGTATCCAGAAGGCCTGGTGTCACTCTGGTGGCCTGGTGGTAAAATTTGCAGGAACTGAATACGAATATTCAAGCTGCATGGGATGGATCTAGACATCCGGCATGTTGCATTAGCAAACGTGGTGGCCCAGCACCATACTGAGAGACACTACTTCTGTAGGTGTAGCTTAATAATTATTGCCCATATCAGTCAAAATTTATCATTATTTGTTATTTCTGGTAACCTTTATTTTCCTTCCCAATAGCATTGCAATCCAATACGTCCTTCTGGGTACAACCTTTCTTTTGATAATGAGCACAATTATGAACTTTGACATATTATCATAATTTATTATTTGACCACACATCAATACAGGTTCCAGCTCGTGAGTGTGTTTTGTACCATTTATCCCTTATCTGGAGAGTAATTAGAGCAATTTGTTCAGGTCTGGTTCAGAGTTTTAAGCCTGAATGAAAGGTCACTGAGGCCACTGAATTTATAGGCCTCCTCAATCAATACAGAGACCTTTCAACAAAAAGACCCTTAAAGCTGCATGGGGGCCCACTTCAGCTCTATCTGCGCGAGAGTCTTCCCTAATTAATGAAACTTCGCTCAGGCTACACGTCCTCGCATGGCTGCGCCCCAGCTCACACTCAGTTCTGCAAGATCTAACGTATGGCAGGACGGATATTATGCATATGGAGCCTGGACCGTCTCCATATCCGTGTCTTCAGAACGATCAGCCCGGAATGGAGAAAAGCTAGACACAGAATGGAGGGGATTCCTGTCTGCGCTAATGAATATGCTGGAGCGAGCGCGAGAACTGTAGGAGACATGTGAGCGCGCGCGAGAGAGAGTTGATTGTTTTCTCGTACTTTGTGTTGTCTCTGGTGTCTAATCATATCTCCCTCGTGCTCGATGTCGTCTCCGTGTCTCAGGCAGGCGGAAATCGCAGCCCGCGAGCGCGTGTGTGTGTCGATCCCTCGGGTTTATCGATAAATCCGCGCGCTCATTAAATGCGGAGAGAGCTGCTGTGTGCGTGTCTCTCTCTCTCTCTGAGCTGGGGGAATTAGGACGGTACATTAGAGCAGAGCGCCTCTGCCTGCTGATAGCAGCCTAGATAAGTCTCGGGGTCTCGCGGGACACGGGCGCCAACACGAGGAAACTCTTTTTTCTCTCTTCCAATCTCAGTCACACCGGCGCGCACGGCGATGCGCACGCGCACGTGCTTGTTTTACGTTTTCGCTTTCCTGTGTGTTCTGAGAGTGTGTGCTGACTGTGTGTGTGTGTGTGTGTGTGCGTGTGTGTGTGTGTGTGTCACTTTGTTTATTTTTAAAGGAGCTAATTTTCTCTTTCCCATGCAGGTGTCAGAGTGCACAAAGTAACAAGGCCATACCCACAATGCTTTTCATCTCCAGCAAGTTCATATATAATTCAGACAGGACAGGAGGAGTTCAGTTTTTCTATGATGTTCTTTCGCTCTCTCTCTCTCTCTCTCTCTCTCTCTCTCTCTCTCTCTCTCTCTCTCATTAGTAATTTTTTGGTATGGCCATATTTACAGTATTGCCAAACAATCATTAAACAGCAATATCAACGTCTATAACATGTAAGAGGTTATGGTTAGTGTGATGGAGCCTATCCCAGTGTTCACACTGAGTCTGTGTTCTTCAGGCTTTCAGGATTCCTTACAGTGGCCAGTCTCTGTAGCCAAGCCATATTCACTGAGTCTGTATGTTGTCGTTGTGGCTTGGTGTTCATTATCCGTCACTGTGCTAAGTGTGCTGTTGTTTTCGGGCCAGATGGCAGAGTATATTACTATGTGCTGGTGTCTGTGTGTTCCAGTGAGTAATGAGTTATAATCGGACTGTTTGTACTGTAGACCAGTCCTGACATCTAGCAGTGTTTGTTACTAAACTTAGGGTCAGAACCAGCTGTGTGAGGACACTCTTTTCTTGTTCTGTCTCTTTCTCTCTCTCTCTCTCTCACATACTCTTAGTGATAAACAGTCTCTCTCTCTCATTCTCTTTCTCAGTCTTTTTCTTCTTTCTCTTTCTTACTCTTAACCTCTCATTTTTTCTAATCATTATTATAAAAACAATAAATAACATAAAACTATATATACAAAAGTTTTAGCACTTTAGTAAATTAGAATATAAATGCAATTTATTTGCTCAGAAAAAGCACTAATACTCGAATCAATACAAATAGCATGAACACAGTGATTTGATGTCTCATGCCAGCCCAGTTTTATTTTGTGGCTATTACCCAACACTTCATAGGGGCTAATCAATCCTGCATTATGTTAAATCAAGTGTTCGCCTGATGGAATTCAACAAATCCATGCGATGGCTGGGGGCGTCCAGGAGGAAGCTGTCGAAAAACTTAGTTCTTAAAATTAGTTGGAACATTGTTGTATTGGAACATTAATGCTGTCATTCATTATGTTAAAGAGAGAAATATGGAGAGAGAAAGCAGAGAGAAAAAGACAGATGAAGAAAGATGTATAGAGAGAGTAGAAAGAGAGGAAGAGAGAGAGCACCAGAGAGCTACAGGAGAAAGAAAGAAAGAAAGAAAGAAAGAGAGAGAAAAATGTAGTTCATATTACCACAATGTAATTTCTTCCACAGAAAAAAGAGATCAAACTCCTCCAATCCACAGTCTGCGGATTCATTAAGAGAACTTCATGCCAGTTACATTTAAATTTAATGAATTATGATTATCGTATCTTTGTAAATCACTTGTAATCATCTAATCAGCATTGTTAATCAAGATGTATCACGTTAGCTCATCTCGCCAATTCTAAATCAGAACCCCCGTAACGGCAAATCTGCCAGCAGGAAACGAGCATACTTATAGAAACAAACAGCGCCAAGCCGCACAGCTCATAGGAAAGAATTATACAGGTTCCAACATTCACTCAATTTAAATGTACAACTTAAATTAAACCACCATTTTCTTTAAGGTCTTATGTGAGGATTTGTAAGGATGTCTCCTTGCATTAAATTTGTAGGACTCTTCCTATTTTCTTCAGGCATAGCTGTACTACAGCTTGAGCCTAACACAGGAGGGATGTGACTGGAGTAAAACATAAGTAAGCCCTTTTAAATGGTTTTCCTTATACCATTCACTGCTGGCGCGTGCATTCACAGCTCACTCTGTGCTTTTTCAGAGCACGCTCCCTCAGCGCTTTAGAGAATTCAGTGTTACGGCTGATGCTTTGTTGTTCAGAGTAAATTGCTGTAGAATGCTGGTAATTTTCTACATTCAAAATACGACAGTGCGGTAGTCATGCAGCAGTTACAATGACACTGAGTGGGATGCATAGCTGACTGCATCCAAGCTGAATACATTTCTTTGTGGAATTCACTGTGTGACACTGACTCTACAGAGCGTAAGGACATTTAAGGTGATATTCATGCCCATAACAAACAAACAGGTAACCTTGCCACTTAATTATCTACAAAGCTCAGTGTGCAAGTGCAAATCACATCCTCAATTGGTTCTTCATCTCAGACAACCTGGGCTGGGATTCACAAGTAAGCGTAAAGGTAGACCTCAGGGACAGAACTTGCCTAGAGATCCAATAATGGCAGGCCAAGCTGTTTGGCAAATGTCTACTGACTTGCAGGGTATGGCAGAGCAGGTCACCAATACCCCTCATGGTTTACACCACAACTACACAAAACAACCCACACAAGCACAGTAAGGTATCCCCAATGGGTGATGCCTCTTAGAGCAACATTGTATTATTTGGGCATATAGAGACCTCTCTGGTGGAAATATGTAATTGTATGCAAAATTGTAAGTGTAGAAGAACATTTTGCTGTAGTGTCGGTTGTGCCTTTGACCCCCAGAAGTGAATGAATCTGATATTTACAAGTGTGTTAAAAGAATATTTGAGGAAACTAAAATTTGTGAAGACCAGGATGTGTGTATGCCGATATAACTTTAAACTGCTACAGATGGCCAGAATGAGTAATTGAGAGGGTCAAGGAAACTCCTTATAGGCCAGTATGTTATTGGCTGGTCACTTACAAATACACACATAACAACACAAGCACCCAAACAAAAACAAATGTATGGTTGCTAGTTTTGATGGTGACCAGAAACTCTAGACCAGTGCTTTTGTTTTTTAAGCTACTTACTGTACAAATGTGCTTGTTAAGTTAAAGTCAAAGATAGGAACCAAGGAACCAAGAATATTGTGTGGATTTGACTTCATGGATTTCTGGAGTTGAATTTAAAAAGCCCCATTTATTGGTACTGTGTGTGTCAGTATCAACAGGGAATGTTGGGTGGGATATCTGAGGAATGTGGTCTAAAAGACTCCCGCCAAAGCAGTTCCGCTGTCTCTGACTTTAAAATGATTATGTCAGGCTTTACAGGGTGACTCACAGTGGCACTTGCACACCTTATTTTTGTATGTTCTTTTTTTCTCCATACTCAGTAAGGCTACATCTCTCAGCTTTTTATAAAAGTTAAAATACTGCTGCTTTAAACTACAGCAAAGAGGATCTTTACCCAGAACTTACACTCAAACTGTTTATGTAGTAAACTGCCTTCTGTTACACATGACTTCTGATAGGACCTTAATCTGCTATAGACAGTATTCTGGTCAGTACTGCTGTTTGATATTACAGACTGTGGTCAGTATTACTGCCAGAATGGGTAACTTGGAGAGTCAGGAGGAATTGCTTCTAGGCAAGTATATTATTGACTGGTCACTGTGTTCAAACAACTTATAAATGCACACATTCTGCAAACACCAGTAAGCAAATACAAACAATAAACATCACAATGAAGTTTAAATTTGTGTAGGGTTAAATCAGTGGTTCCATCCACAAGGTTGTGTAATTGGCAAACTAACGAGTATCATGGAGTGGGTAGAGATTCACCGATTCAAATTAGGCATGGTGCTATTAATCTGGGGCTGGTTAACACAACAGGTAACATTTTACAGAGTGCCAACTTCATACATCAACCAAATGAAGATTAATAGCAGGA
This sequence comes from Prochilodus magdalenae, assembly GCA_024036415.1. Classification (NCBI taxonomy): domain Eukaryota; kingdom Metazoa; phylum Chordata; class Actinopteri; order Characiformes; family Prochilodontidae; genus Prochilodus; species Prochilodus magdalenae. The sequence continues at coordinate 14,490 of JAMWET010001540.1, forward strand.
CTAAATTAAGACACAATTAAATGAAAATAAGCATTTTAGCCAAATGATCTTACTTAAGTGAGAGCAGCCTAGTAGCCTGACTGTGTTTCGTTATACTGTACAACCCTGTATTGGTATACTGACAATAAAGTTAAACTGAATTGAAGAGCAACTTGCATGTGTGCTAAAACACTCTTTCCTCCTCATCCCCCTGTTGTCTCTTGAGTTCCAAAGCTTGGACTTGATTTCACACAGTGATGTACAGTGATGTTTGCCCTTACCAGCATGCACATGGAGTGTAAGACATTCTGCTGTCACTGAGTTGTCTGAACAACACGTCCTTGCACAACTCACACAACGATAGTGGTGATGTTTACATGCTGGATGAAAAAAAAAAAAAAAGAAAAAAAGAAAACAGCACAGACCAGTATGGTGGCAAAGCCTTTTGTTTTTATAGCAAGTTACTCCACAAAGTTCCTTGTTAAGCTGGCATGTCAAGAATAGGAACCAAGGAGTCAAAAATATTGCTTGGAATCGATGATTGAAATTGACTTAATGGATTCCCAGAGTTTCTGAATTTCTGAAATTAAAAAGCTCCAGTTCTGGGTGGGATATCAGAGGGAAAATGAATGAATTTGATGAAATCCTGTAATAAATCAGGCCTGAAATATTACACAGATTGTGAGATGAGAAGTTTTTAGCTGTGTATGCTGAGTAGACTGAGCACAGCAGCCCACATTTAGAAGCTCATCCTCAGTGAATTGCTTCTATTAAAAGTGGCTTATATTAAAGCTTAGTCATGTCATGTTTTGGAGAAGTATCAGGCTGCTGTTGGTATCAGCCAATAAAGTTTTAAAGTTGGTATCTGAAGGGATAAAGTTGCATCACACCATCTTTATCTGTAACTAATCAACCTATCAAGAAATCAAGTACAGCAACATATGAGGTAACAAATTAGCCAGTTAGCTAGCCTTGGCCAGTCTTCCTTCTCACATTTCATGTGACAGTTCTGACAGTTGGAGCATCCCACTTTATTCCCACTGATTAATTCACAGAGAACGAGAGAAGAGTTTGGATTGGGGGTAAAATGAGACTGAAGAAGGAGGAGAGTGGGAGGCTCTTCGTTTCATTTTTAAGGATGACTGATTTTGGCTGCAAAATTTCCTCATTGATTATTTATGTCATGGTAATCTTCCACTCTGCTCTTCTGCATTAACATGCACTCACACTTGCACATACACACACAGTCTTGTTTCTGTGAATTGTGGGGCCGTGACACAGACTTCCATTCATTTTCTGGAGACTTACCAAAACTTTAACCGGATCTAGTAATAGCCTTTTTACCCGTTTACCCCAACCCTTACCCCAAAACTAACCAAAACCCTTAGCCTAACCCAACCCTTACCCTTAAACTAACCCAAACCCTTACCCTTACCCCTAACCTTTACCCTTAACCCAAACCATTAACCTATCCCAACACTTACCCTTAAATAACCCAAACCATTAACCTACCCTAACCAAACCCTTACCCCTAACCTATACCCTTAACCCAAACTCTTACCTTACCCCGGCCCTAACCTTAATCTTTAATGTAACCCAAACCCTTGCTTTATCTTAACTTTCCTAAGAGTCATACCTTTACCTTGACCCTAACCTTCACCCTTAACCTAACCCAAACCCTTACCTTACCCTAATGTGACCTTAATCATACCCTTAAAAAAACACAAACGTCCAGCATAAAGACATTAAATAACTCAATTAGGCAGCTTGCATACACTTAGCATCTAGCCCATCAGATACAAACATTTCAGATACAGTCTCTTCCCAACTAAGCTACTCTGGTAAAATTAAAAAGCTCTGTGAGTTGTCTGGCCCCCAGACTATCAACTATCAAAAAACACAGATATGCATTAGCCTGCAATAACTGTGATTAACTTTCATCTTCTGAATCACCAAAAAACATGGACAGGGTCAGAGACTTTCTACCATGTGGTGTTTATTTTATTTTTGTCTTTGTAGTTGTTTGGAGTGTACAGAATGCAGAACCCAGACACAGCAGTTATTAATCTTTATTTGTTGTCCAGGCGGAACCATGTAGGCACATATTTGCTGTGCATGGACTTCGGAAAATTGCCTTTGACTGGTTGGACACCACTGCATTAAAGTCAGCTCAACTTTTCTCACTGTGCTGTTTTGCAGTGCTTGCTATCCCACAATCCTTCATGCATTTTTTCACTGGAACTCATTGAAAATGAATGGGAACAAAATATGTGGTTGTGTATCTGTTCACCTAGCAGACTTAATGTACAAACAAGCACTCACACCTAGAACAGGGCTTGCATACTGCGTAGTATGTTTCCATGGTAATTTATAATTTTCATTGGCTCCTGTGGTAAATCACTAAATGTGTCTCGAGTGCCTGTGCTAGATCTCTCTCTTTTTCTCTCTCTCTTTCCTCCTCTTTCTCTCTCTCTCCATGGACATTAGCTCTGTCAAGGTTTGTCTGGTGGACATGTAAAGTCACCCAAGCGTTTCGCCCCTTTCTTCTTTCTTTCTTCCTTTTTTGGGGGCATACCTGTGCTCTGACCATCCCCAAGCCTCCACACACACACCCACACACAAACACACACACACACAATATCGATTTACCCCCTTTTTCACTCCCCTCTCTATTCTCTCTCTCTCTTCTCTTACCCCTCTCCCTCTCTTTGTCTCTCTCCCTTTCTATCCTTCATCCCCTCCTTCAGATCAATGCTCTTGGATTGCCTCTCCGACACCAAATGTCAGCCGTTAATTGGCCAAGCATGAAGAGGAGAACGGGCCAGGCTTTCTGGAGTTTAACTCTGACAGACTGAGCACTGCGCACACACACACACGCACACACACACAGACACACACACACAGACACAGCATGCAGAACAAAAGCATTGCTCGCAGCTGAAATGTCACCAGAGTGCTTGTTGTGTGAGTTAGAGGTGCAGGCCGTGGCGGCAGGTATTAGCGCCAGTGGCAAGCGTGTGAGACGCGCTGATGGAGAATTGAAAGGTTATGTGTTTGTTCATGCAGGTCAACCTGGCTGGGAGATCAGGATATTGATCTGTGTCACTGTAAAGAAGCAAACAGCTTTGCCTCTCACATCTCTCTCACTCTCTGCCTCCCGCCGCTTTTAAAAGTCCTCACGCCGTGTGAGTTAGAAGCCTTCTTCCAAAACGTTCCTCTTTCCTGTAGAACTGAGTACTCACTCTGTTAAACAGAGAGCTCCGTTTCTACCCTATGTATATAGTGTAGATTGTATTGACACCCGCTCTCTGTCTCTATTGCAGCTGTGTGCAGACTGTAATTTGTTTCCCAGATCAGATCTTTTGATACTTTATGTGATACATTGTTGAGATCAGATTTGTGTGTCCAGAGATCATCGTCTGCATGAGCTGTGATGCCGGCATCAGTACGTAAGCAGTAAATCCCAGCACCTCCGTCACTCTGGATTTGACATCTTGCTTGTTTGTTGTGTAGCGAGTTATGCAAAAGATACTTTGGAATCTAATTTGAGTGACTAGAGCATCCAGACTAAGACGCAGCTGTAAAAAGCTGATTGGGATCACATTCCTAACCACCTTCAAATGTAAATAAAAAAAGATGTGCATCAAAAAATCCATCTGGGTACAGTCTGGATGCTGAAAATCGGATTTGGGCTGGCGGTCTCTTTTATTGAGCTTATATACATTGTACTGGCAGTCTCTCTCATCTCCCTCTTACTGTTTCTCTGTCGCATTCTTTCTTCTTCTCTTTCTCCATCTGCCTGTTCTCTCTTACTCTCATTCTTTCTCTAGTGTCTCATAGTTTCTCTTTGTCTCTTGCTGTCTGTCTCCTTCTTTCTGTCTATCCTCTTTCTTAGTCTTTCTGTCCCACTGTCTTTCAGATATCTGTTTAATTGTATCTCTCTCATTTTCTCTAACCTTCTATATTTCATACACTCTCTCTCTCTTATTGTCTTTCTCTTTTTCTCTCTCTCAGGCTTTCCCTTTCTCTCTTTCTCTGTTTTTTTCTCACTCTGCATCTTTGTCTTCATCTAGTACAAATGTACCCGTGTATCCGCCTCTCCCTCTTATGCTTTTTTGGCTTCTCTGTCTTATTCATTACCCCTCTCTAATTCTCTCTCTTTTTACCCCTCTCCTTCTCTTTCCTCTTTTCCTTCTTTTCCTTTTCTCTACCTTCCCTATGTCCCTCCATTAATGTCCTTTACTTCTGTCCTCACTTTATTGGTCCATTCTCTCTCTCTCTCTCTCTCTCTCTCTCTCCATTACATTGTTTTCTATTTTTCTATCATAATTTCATTCTATCACTGTCTCCCGGTCAGTCTTTAAATCTCTCTCTGTCTCTTTTTGGGTATGCTGGGTTGTATGTATATGACATGTGTTTACATAGTGTGTATGTGAGCATGCGGTTGTGGGGGTGAAGAGACATGTCTTGGGCAGTGTGTGAAGTGAGTGTTTTTAATTAGCGTAAATTCCACTCCAATCCCATGGGTTTAATTATATTCGCTGACTCACTGATTAAAGCTTTTAATCGACTCCACCAGCAGCAGAAAAACACCATCCCATCCTAATATCTGTCTCTGCCTCCAACAATTAGAGAAATTTCCATGTTTACAGAGCAAATGGGCTTTAGCCCAGCACTGTCTGAGCTCAGATGGCTTAATCTTCTTGGCTGAAGTGGCGTCCTGATGAAATCAAGCTTTTTTACTCGCCACCTGGTTCAGGAGGTGAATGGGTTAATGGAGATTTGAAAAAGCCAAACCAAAGACAGCTCATTAAGCCCAGCAGTGAAGACTACATTTCCCATGAGTCCTTAGTATTTCCCTTTTAAAGCATTTAGTGATTAAGATCAGACATGGGAACTGAGGGGTTTGGTTGAAAGGGTTCCAGCTGAGGCTAAATGACTGATTTATTTATTTATATTTATTCTTTTACCTTTAAGCATTAGTGAGGATGAAGTGAGATGGCTTCAGGTTTTTAAAGGCACACATTGGTCCTTTAACAGGTTCCCTAAACCAGCCTAGGCTGAACTCTGAATAGTGGAGTGGATAAATGCGTTTAATTAACAGAGGACATGCGCTTCCCACAGAGAGCCGAGCCTTTGCTTGGGCTGACATGATGACATCTGCAGAGGTAAGCGCTCTGTGAGTAGGAGTGATGTGAACTGGCTCGTCATCCAGACACCACACAGCTTTAATACAGCACAGTTTAATACCTGCAGTTTTCAGTGACTCTCTCTCTCTCTCTCTCTGTGTGTGTGTCTCTAATCTATTTTCTCTTTCTTTGCTATACTTTCTCTCTCTCCCACTCTCTTTCTCTGTTCTTCTCTTTTTTCTTACTCTTCTCTCTTTTTTCATGCTCTTTCCGTTCTCTCTCTCTTTCTCTCTCTCTATCTCACCCACACCCTTTTACACATACCCTTTCTTTTTTCCTCTTTTCCTCTCTTCCCTTTCACTTCTTTTCTCTCACTTTGTCCTCCATGTTCTCTCTCTTCAACCTCTCTGTCATTGACACTATTTCATGCTTTTCTTCTTTGTCTCACTTTCTCTCTCTTTGTCTCTTTCCCCATTTTCCTCCATTAAGGTCCTCCTCATTTCTCTATCTTGTATGCTTTTTTCTCTTCTGTCTTTTTCATTCACTCTCTCTGATTCTCACTTTCTCTATCCTTCCTACTTTTTGTCACTCTCTCCTTCTCTTCCGTCTTGCCTACTTTTTCTTATTCAGGTCTCTCTCTTCTCACTTTCTGTCTCTTTCTCTCTTTACTCCATTTCTCCTCATTCATGTCCCTTACTTCTGTCCTCACTTTGTTGGTCTGTGCTCTCTTGTCCTTCTTCTCTCTCTCACTCTCTCACCCTTCGCTCCCTGACTTTAATTACTGTGAGACTGTGATCTGCTCTCCCACGCACGAAGGCCAATTAGACTCACAGACTGTGTGTGTGTGTGTGTGTGTGTGTGTGAGAGAGAGAGAGAAAGAGAGAGAGAGAGAGAGAGAGACACAGAGAGAGAGAGAGAGAGAGAGAGAGTGTGTGTGTGTGTGTGTGTGTGTGTGAGAGAGAGAGAGAGAGAGAGAGACAGTGTGTGTGTGCGTGTGTGTGTGTGTGTGTGTGAGAGAGAGAGAGAGAGAAAGAAAGAGAGAGTGTGTGTGTGTGTGTGTGTGAGAGAGAGAGAGAAAGAGAGAGAGAGTGTGTGTGTGTGTGTGTGTAAGAGAGAGAGAGAGAGATATAGAGAGAGAGATACACAGAGAGAGAGAGAGAGAAAGAGAGTGTGTATGTGTTCTGCGATCATCAGGGGGTGGAATAAAGCAGAAAAAGAGCAAAAATGCAGCCAACTGTCATCTGAGGGCTAAGCGTGTGTGTGTGTGTGTGTAAAGGGTATACATGGTGGTGGATCACTGACATTAACATTTACAGCCATTTACCCTTCCTTTTTCACTCCATACTCTTTTCCTCATTCTCATTCTCCCTCCTTCACACGCACAGAGACCAGGCCCAATATCTCTCCTCTGCACTCTCCTCTGTTTGCTAGGATGTATTGTGCTCCAGGGAACAGCAGCCAGCACCAGTTTCCGTAGTAATGGTATCCATGGTATCCATAGGGAACAGGATTCTGGCTGCTGGGCTTGATTTTCCTTCTCTCGAGACCCGACAGACAAGATAGAACCAGAGAGAGAGACGAAGACAGAGAGAGAGAGAGAGAGGAAGAGAGAGAGAGAGGAAGAGAGAGAGAGACAGAAAGAGAGAGATGCCCAAGAGGTGCATTTATATTCCTGTATGACCCTTTGTGCACTGTAGTTAGGGGTAGTTATCTCTGTTGTCTCTGACTGTCTGTAAGTTGGAGAGAGAATAAAATAGCCCTCGTTCTTTCTCCCTGCTGGACTCACAGCTTCACACATTCACAGATTCACGCTGAGGCAACAGGGTCATGCTCTGAAATGGCCATCTAACACGCTCTGCAGTTGTGCTATGCCATATGTCAATCCAAAACTACACACCTACTCATGGAAGGGTTTAGAATAGAATAGTGCTCTCTATTGGCTCATACCTCTGAGGTTTGCAAATTCGAGAGGTTTACCTACATCAGGGGAGCACAACTCCAGTGCTGGAGGGCCAGTGTCCAGCACAGTTTGCTAGTTTACCTGGTCTGGAACACCTGACTCACCTTACCTGTTCATTGCCAGGTTTGGTAGGCGAGTTTGAGTAAAGGAACTACCAACCTGCCTTCAGGCCCGGAGTTGTGCACGCCTGACCTACATGAATCTGCCAGTGAATTAATTTTTTGCTATTTTTTCATATATTCATTTTCGGCCATTAGATGATTTTATGGAATCACGGTGGCCGACGTGATTTCTGCAATTGCCCAAACTGTATGCATGTCCTGTCCCGAAAATTCTGTTTTCAAATATCTCACTGCTGCACCTATTAAGATGAAACGGGCCATTCAAAGAAAAAGCTGGCACATAGGAAGCTGCTTTTAGCTTCATAGTTTTTGTACTGGTAATATTTTTTAATGAGGAGATTAATCTTCTAAAATATCCAACCTGGATTTATATGCTCATAGCTACCGATAAATGCACTATAGTAAGACATCTCATTGTCACTGCTGGACTGAGAACCAACCCACTATCCAGGTAACAGCATCCGGTGGGGCATCATGACCACTGATGACGGACTAGAGGATGACTAACACAAACTCAAACTAAGCTTTTATCTCTGACTTTACATCTACAAGGTGAACTAGCAAACTAGGACTGTCTAACAGAGTGAGTGGACTTAGTGCATAAAAACTCCAGCAGCACTGCTGTGATCCACTCACACCAGCACACCACCACCACATCAGTGTCACTGCAGTGCTGAGAATGATGAACCACCCATATAATACCTGCTCTGTGGTGAACAGGATAAAAGGGCTAGCAAGGAGGAACCCAGAGCTCCCTCCTGTAGTTTAAATCACTCTGTGTAGAAAACCTATTAATAGACCAAGTCACGTAATGCATTATGTATATCCAAGCAATGGCATTTGGGCTGGTCCTGATAAAATAAGGACAATTAATAAAGACTTAATATCCAACCTCATAATAGGAGAAGCACAGTAAAATGGTGCCAGGGTTCCAACCAGAAATCTTGAGCAGATATGACTTTATTTGAGTACTTAGACGGAGGCACACCATCATATGACATATGATCATATGTTTTAAGATACTGATTATGGCATGACATGTTAAACTTGCAGAGACAGGTGTATAAATTCCTACACAGCTTACACTGCAAATAATTTGTTACTAAAAAAAAGTCAATACTTTTCCTCCCATTTTCTGCTATTTATTATATATCCTTTAACCAATGAAATAATTTACAATTTACATTACAGAACTTCCTCTGGTAACACAAATCCAGCTTCAATAGACCTTATGACTCTGTAATATGAGAAAGTCTAAAGATTAAAGATGGAAAAAATGCTTTATATGTCCAAGGCTTTACTGATTGACCTTTCAGAACACTACAAAAAAGCAATCTCCAGCTTTTTTTAATGTGAGACAACAAAAGAAATCCTCCATCTCACCTTCTCTCTCTCTTTCTCTGCCTGAAAGCCTGAATACTGAGGAGATGTGACAACTTGTGCATTGCAAAGAATATCTCAAACAATGTGTATAGAATCAAGGGCGTCAAGTGTCATTTATGTGAAGCACTGCTCTCATGAAGCACCGAAAGTAACCTGAGTGCTAATAGCGCCCCCTAGAGTATCTTCAGCATGCTAAACCTGACTTAATAAGTGAGTGAATGAGTAAGTGAGTGAGTGAGTAAGTGAGTGAGTGAGTAATTTAGTGAGTGAACTGGTCAGTCAGTTAGTTAATTAAAGCTATGATCATGCAGTGCTTTTCATTTAAACATACACACCACCTGCTGCCAAGTCAACCGTGACACGCTACAGTGATGAACGAATATTCACATGATTATGATATACATCTCACTATGCATTATTTGTTCACCAACAACAGATTCCTGTCTTCATCTAGTAGAGGGAGAAGCAACGATTATTCAAAGGTTGATCTGTTACTCTAAATAATGGAACATTGACTTCCTGCAAGTCGTTCAGTATGAGCCTGCGTCTTATCGAGTCTGAAAAGCGAATGAGATTTCCCATAAAATGAGTGCCAAATTGTCGCCTCAGAGCAAAAGCCGCTTACCCTGTGTTCACATTAGGAGGCGAGATGTCTCTGTTATCTCGCCGTGTTTGTCTCTTGTGGGCGTGCTGGCTCAACACGGCAAGGATTTGAAACTGAAGATAGGACCTGGAAAGAAAATAAACGCCGGCAGGAGCAAAAAGGGAGGTTTTTCTGCATTTGCAAGAACAAAACATTGCACAAAACTGTACATGACAACCAGGAGCAATGGAAACAATGGGATAGTAGGAACAAACAGTGGTGAGAGCAGAGGCATGAGACAAGCCTTGAAATGACAGGTCACAAAAATTCTATTCATTGGTTCGGCTTGGCTTGTGACGCTTGCATCATAGCTAGTTTGCATGCCTTTGATTTTCTACCCTGTGGTCTAGTGAGGTCAGTGGTCCTGATTCACCAAACTTGCACAGAAGGAGTACAGATATGATTGACTTCATTGACGTACAAACTACTCCGCGGGTTATTCGTGAAGCTTTCGTGCAATGTGGGAACAAGCGGAGATTAAAGCACAAATGATGAATCGGCTTCGGTAGGTCTTCGGAAGTCTAAAGCCAAGCCCACCAGTGCCTCATTTACATTTTTCATTTGTATGAGCACACCCTAATTCATGCTGATGTCATAAGCCAATAAAATAACAGCATCCAGCAGCTCAGAAGCCAGTGGTTGTGCTAGTTAGAGTACACTGCTCCCTCTACTGATCAAACTTTATACTGTTAAAATCATGATGGCTGAAAAGAAACAAATGTAAAATAAACCAAATGTTTTAGTTTTCACCATCTGCAACATGAATTTCAGTTGAACATGGATATAATGCATAATAAATTTGTGCAATTTGTGCCATGTGTGCAAATTATTAGTATTATTGTTATATTCTATGTTATCATTATTATTCTTATTATAAATTGTATTAAGAATAGTCTTCCTTATTCCTTCAGGTTGTTCAACTATTACATTAAAAATGTACAGCGAGATGGCATGGTTGGCAAACCTAGTGGCCCACTGGCTTTTTGCTCAGCTTCAATGAATTCATGCCTGTGCCCCATGATGCTTTGAGTGGCTTAGTAATAGAACTTTGGCTGAAGTGTAACCAGACATTACATTAACATCCTGACATGAAAAAACTGTAAGAATAAATAAAAATATAAATCTTAAGATATAAATACCTTTCTATGAATCAGGTATCTATAAGGCATTAAAAGTGCCTTCATATATATCAATGAAGTCTTTCGAGTGCTTTATAAAACTTTTAATTGTGCACAAATGTTTATAATCACTCACATAAACTTATAACACAACAGTGTACAGTGGTATGCAAACCCATGGTCAAAATGACTACTGTGAAAAGATGAAATTATCTTCATTTTGGAGTAAAAAAGGAAAGGAGTACTTTGCAAAAGTAAGAGAACCCAAGGAGATTTGAGTGCTCAGATGACTTTGACCGAGGTTTCAGACCTTAATTGTCCTGTTAGGGTTATGACTTCACAGCCATTGTTAGGAAAGGTCATGTGAGGCAAATTTCAAAGCTGTATATAAATACTCAGACTCCTCTAACCTGGTCCCAAAAATGAGCAGCAATGGGTTCTTCTAAGGAGCTGCTCAGCACTCTGAAAATGAAAATGGTTAAGAAACAAGAGAAGGCTATAAGAAGATAGCAAAGGGTTTTCAGGTTTACATTTCCTCAGCTTGAAATGTAATTAAGAAATGGCAGTTAACAGGAACGGTGGAGGTCAAGATAAAGTCTGGAAGACTAAGACAAATTTCAGACAGCCACTCATAGGACTGCTAGAAATGCAAATCAGAACCGCTGCTTTATTGCAAAAGACCTTCAGGAAGGTTTAGCAGACTCTGGAGTTACGGTACATTGTTTTACTGTTCAGCAACACCTGCACAAATATGGCCTTCATGGAGGAACCAACAGAAGAAAATGCCTGCTGCGTCCTGACCACAAAATTTATCATGAGAAATTTGCAAAAGAACATCGAAACAAGTCCTGATGCAGTTTTGAAACAAGTCCTGATTAATGAGGTTAAAATAGAACTGTTTGGCCACAATGAGCAAAGATATGTTTGGAGAAAAAGGACAGAATTCCATGAAAAGAACACCTCTCCAACCATTAAGCATGTGGAGGATCAATCGTGCTTTGGGGTCGGGGCAGTCGTGTATTGGAGGTTAGGGAACCAGCTTGGTAACCAGAGGGTCGCCGCCTCAATTCCCTGAACCAACAGTAACGACTGAATTGCCCTTGAGCAAGGCACCTAACCCTCAGTCACTCCCCGGGTGCCGGGGACAGGGCTGCCCACCGCTCAGGGCAAGTGTGCTTACTGCCCCCTAGTGTGCGTGTTTACTAGAGTTTGTGTATGTGGGTGTTTCACAGATGGGCTAAATGCAGAAGACAAATTCTTCTGTGTGTAAGCACAAATGACAAGAAATGGCAACATTTCAGAGGTAGCAGGAAGAATGGATTCCATGAAATTCCAGCAAATTCTGGAAGCAACATAACACCATCTGTAAAAAAGCTGAAGTTGAAAATAGGATGGCTTCTACAAACATAATTGAAAATCTGTGGAAAGACCTCAAAAGAGCAGTGCATGCAATACGGCCCAAGAATCTGACAAAACTGGAAGACTTTTGCATAGAAGAATGGATGAAAATCCCCCAAACAGGAACTGAAAGACTCTCGGCTGGCTTTAAAAAGCTTTTATAAGCTGTGATACTTGCCAAAGGGGTTGCTACTAGGTACTAACCATGCAGGGTGCCCAAAGTTTTGCTTCAGACCCTTTCCCTTTTTTGTCATTTTGAAAATGAGACTTGAAAAAATATTTTTTGTTTAAAATACAAGGGAATTGGGGATCGTTTCCTCATCAACTTGTTTAAATGTTCACAGTAGCGTATATATTGTGTATACAAAGTGACATAATGCATTCTAATGTATACACACATATATATATTTTACACATATATATATATATATATATATTTTATAAAAATCCACAGTTAGGCCTCCACTCAAACTTGCATATTCGCTAATGTTCCTCAGTATCTTCAAAATGAAAAAGATTTGTAGGTGTGCATAACATCTTAAGAACACTTCTAAGACTTCTGCATAGACTTTAAGTATAGTGATTATTGATAATCTCTGTAATTGAATGCACTATGTGAATATCTCTTTTATATCTCTTTATTTTAGTTTAGTTAGTATGTATATAGTGTTGTCCTGCTGTAGAGTATCAACCTGAGCCTCACCACAAGCATTTCAATGCATAAATGTCATGACATTTTGTGCAAATGACAAATAAACCTGAAACTCGTGTGATATATGATAATGTAATTATGTTTTACAGTTAGAGAGCATAGAAAAAGACAGTATGAGCTAATGTACTTGTAATGCATGTTGGCCTCCTGCATGCTTACAACAGTTCATCTAGAGACTGTGTTCTTAACTGAAGGGTTTTTTATAAATGAGATTTGCTGTTAGCTGTTACAACTGTTCACAGGAAAACTACTTACTCACTGATAACCAAGCTTCCATCTCTTTAAGATGCTTCTTTCATTATTCAATTACTCACTTATGCTGTCTGCACGCATCAATCTTTAATGAAGCATTTGCAGGTGCATCACTTTAACTGCAGTCAGTCAAGGCACTCTGTCAACCTGAAATACGACGTGAGCTTTGCGGTGCCATGCCTTAAATACAACCCTGCGCTAGCAATTTAAATTTGAGACGGAGGGGAATGAAACAGAATAAAAATGTGCACATTTTGCATTTCTTCCATTAGCTCCAAGAGATAGCCTGCTAGCAAAGTGCTTGGCCACTTCATGAGTTCTTTCGCTGATTTACATTCCACTAGAACTCGCAGCTTCAGGTGGCAGCAGGGTTGAACCAGGACGTCCCTGCGCTCTGCAAACAGAATTAAAAGAAGACCACATGGCGACACTTGGATGCGCTCGAGCGAAGCCTTAGCCTTGTTTTGAATGATTCACAGTGTGCTTGCACAGCAGTTCTTGGCTCAGCAGGTCACGCAACGAAAGATTCGAATACCTGCAAAAAAAGGAGCTTTCTCACAAAGGTCAGAGTGTGTCCGAATCCAGCATTCAGACCTCCAGCTAAATCCCCCACATGTTCAGGTTCTTGGCTTTTCCTTGAAAACTTTATAAACCTGGCAGCGTTGAACATGTGGAGCCATGAAGGTATAACACAAGTTTCCCCTTGTGTGACCTTTAGCTTTGTGAGAGTATAGCCCCCAGTGGAAGGCTTGTTTCTCAGATCTTTTGCTGTACCTGAGGGCTAAGACCAATTGCAATGGTCTGGTCATACACCTCTGCCCTCAGAGTAAACAGAGGAGGGGCGAAAGTTGTGTAGTTTGAGTTCTTCTACCTTTTTTTTCGGCTGTGAAAGTTCTATCCAGGGGGTTGTTTCTCTGGCTTCAAGCAATCAGACCCATTACCAAATGACACTCTCACCCGCTGGCTCACGACAAAGTCTAGATGTGGCAATCTCTGGCTTTTCCTCTGTGCTTCATCTGGAGTTTCTCATCTCAAAGCGCAGTGCCGTTCCTGGAAATTGAGCAAACCACTTTTTAAAAAGCTCCCTCTAGTAATTGAGTGAACTCAGTAAGCTACCTGGCCCTTTGCCAGCATAATGAGGCTACTGTGAGTGTGTGTGCATAAGTATGTGCGTGTGGACGCTTTCCTTTCTTCATGTTTTTATTGTTAGCTTATTATCTGACTAACCGTCTGTAAAGTCACACTAAAATCACCGGTTAATGAGTTGGACCCCCAGCCGAATGCAAACTCCAGTCCAGCTTGTTTATGCCTTTTTTCAAAGAGAGTCTGGCATTTCATCATATTTTGTTCTCGCAGTGTTGTTTCGCTGGGGAGAAAAACGTAGACGGAATCTAAGCAACTCCTACAAAGTTTTGCACTGTATAGCTGCTTGATAAATAGTTTATGAATCCACTTCTGAAAAGTTAATGTTGACCTTCTTTTCTAAATACTGTGGCTCACTCCTTGAGGACACACAGCAGTGTGTTCAGTGTCGAAGGCCTCTTGAAGTTCTGGAGAAGTTGAGAAGGCAGTTGACCAGTGCTCTCCTGTGAGCTGGCACACATTTCAGATCCTATACAGTGGAGGGACACTGAGACTACACATTCTTATACAAAACTGTGTTGGGGCCTCACTAGCCTTCCCCCCCTCTCTCTCTTTATCTGTGTGTATGTGTGTGTGTCTGTACTCGTGTGTGCGTTTCCGTTCAAGTCATTATCTATTGATGTTTCATTGAATTTCACGATTTTTCTGTCAATAATTCAAACGTTGCTGAGGGAAGAACTGCCAATCAAGGCCTGTGAAAGAGCTGGACACCAAAGCTTTGTCTTTAACTGATCATTTCGCAGCTGCTTCAGTAGTCTGTCCATATGGGCAAATATTATATTACATCACTGTTGGCTCTCATTTGTTAAACCTGGGCAGATTTTATCACTTGCATTAATAAAGAATAATGATTAACATATTTGTTTACTCTGTTTAATTAAATGTAAGTAACAAAAAAATTAGTCTATTTAAATGAAGTTGTTTGCACTTATAAAATTCATTTCCAGCATTATGTGTAATGCTAATTGCTAAACCTTTTCTCAATGTAATTTTCATAACTCACCAGGTAACACTAAAAATAAAACAGTGCTCCATCACTCGAGAATGTAGCCCTGACAGTAAATTGGGCCTGGAAATGATCAAAGAATGACGCACAGAAATGTATATTGTCAAGAAGTGCAAGCCGCCTTGATAAATGTAGAATTTCAAATGTGCTGTGAAGCTGACAGAGACACATTTAGTCTTATGGGGTTAAAAGATTATAGCAGTCTCTTTCTTTCTCTGTGCTTTCACCTGCAGCTTCGTCTTTAGCTCTTCACCACTGCTTCAGATCATCCAGTATTGTGTCTGTCCTCTAGATGTCTGTGACTGATGATGTTAAATGGAAAAGTGAGGATTCCGGCAGTTGGTTTAGCTTCAGGTGCAGGCTGGGTTTCACAGGGCCAGGAGCATCTGTTAATTTTAGCCTGCTCTAACAGTTGATATCATCTTTATTTAATTCCACACGCTGTAAATGTTTAAATGTTTAAAACTTTCCCATTGTCATAATACCTAGAACACTTTAGGTAAGCGGCGCTATTGATCCGCTCTATAATGATGTTCTGCAAACTCGCTACTGACTGACATACATACAATGTGTAGTTGATGTTTGTTTTTTGTTTTTGTTATTTTGATTTGTTATGCAGCCATTTTAGATCACGTCTCAACAGAGTGTTACAAACACCCATGGAAGTCAATCACGTAAAGTTTAAAGACTTTAAAAAAAGGAGCCCAACAAAGTGAAGAACTTAAGAATAAATAAATAAATAAATAAACAAGTACGAGAACCATCTGGAGCCGTGTAGGTGTGATGTACGTGTTCTGACAGGGGTACACCAACACCATATGTACGCACACGTACAGATGCACACACAAAGGCCCCTTAGGTGGCAGGAAGTCATGGGAATTAACTCGTTCAACCAGTGAGTTAAAGGAAAAGTTACAGATTTTTAATTTTTTATCGTTTCAGTTTAAATGATTAAGTTCTTATGACAGCAGCCTTCCTGTCATCATCTGCCAGACAGTACATGTATGACTGAAGGTGAATTTGCAAGAGACTTCCTGTGGAGTGTTTGCCCTAAGGCAACTCTTTAAAAAAGCATCCGAAGGTCACTGACGTGATCCAAAGTCAAATCATGGTAGATCATGGCCTTTAGGTCTCAGCTGTCTCAGAGAGAAAGAAGAAATTGCCCTGTCACAATGGCATTTTATAATATCTTGTTAGTCATATTCAAGGTCCTGCTCACCCTTAGATAATTTAAAAGCAATGAAAGAAGCTGTATCAATGACTGATGCTTTTGGCAAGTGACTACCACCACCTCCTCCAGCCAATAAACCATGTTCCTCAGTATACAAAAGCAATGATATAAATAAAAGAAAAACAAGAGTTAACATTGATAAGTATACAGCTGTTACAGCCAACACTGGGGAGGAGGGACTGTGCACTTCTTTTTATAGGGGTAGACACCACAACTTTCAGGTCATATGTTGGCCCTTATTGTTTGGAGTATGTATTTGACAGGTTGCATTATCTTACTTCTTTAAGTAGCTATTACAGGTATACCCTTATTATTGCCTTACTGTGCATTGTGGGCCATGCCTCACTCACCCCTTCTGTAAGCATCCCAAATGAATCTGTGTGCAAAATTAGGGGAATCACAAAAGGAGAAAATTAATCTAAATAATTAAATTATGTTAGAAGCAGGCAAGCCAAGAAGAGTACATTGTGGCACAAGCAACCACTTAAAGCTGTTATGCTAGCTGGCTAGTTTGTGCTGCTACTTATAGAAATAATAGCTTTGAGAAAATTATGCTTGCTGTCATGGCTCAGAAAACTGACAAAATGAAAAACTACCCACCTTCACTCAAGGGCTGGGGTCTCCTATTAAACTGCAGAATTAACCATTTTAGTGGAAAATCAGCCATTTGTAAGTATTCCATTTAATGTGATCACATTGCATGAATGTTTTACTATGTAAAAACTCTAAGCTAATGAAAAAGTCTCATTTAGTCAGTATTTGCCAACATGAGATATTTTAAGCATAGGTAAGCATGGCTAATGTTCTCCTAGAATAATTGTGTCAAGGTTCATTTGGTAGAGACAAACAGTCATTAATAACAAAAGTCAACTCAGCTTTAAATATTTCACTTTCGAAGTTATAATACTTTAAAGTATTTTGCTGTTACTCTTGAGTTACCTCAACATAAGGAGTTCACCCAACCAAAAGTTCTTCTGACTCTCACTTTTTCGTTCTGTATCTCACTTAGGTAAACAATACAGAATGTATGTTTTTCACTCAGTTCCCAGACTAGCTGAGACTCTTTCCAGCAGCCAAATCCACCAGTTATTCTCTAAACTTGGGCTCCCAGGAATAGACAGCTATAGAACCAATGGGTTGAATGGGGTTCAACCCCTGATGGGGTTGAATGCTTAGTCTGTTGAACCACTTTCAAGCTCCTAGGTCCATACTCATAGAGCTGTTCTCCTTCAATGCTTAATACACTGAAAAATAGAATTGAAAACTAAGGTAATTACAGTAAGTCTGAACTCCAGTGATCCCACAGCTGTTCATATCCAGAAGGCCAGGAGAAGAAAATGCATGGTGGGACAGAAGAGTCTGATAGAAGAGTTTCCAGAAAAACTAATTCTAATACTAATGGTTTTCACCCTGCAGTGTAATCGGTTTCCTTATTATTTTAACTTGAGCTGTCTCTCTTTTTTTACAGTATATGAAATCTTTAGAATTCATTATGATTTCTAAGAGAATATGCTCTACACTGTAATCTTTATTTAATCTAAGTCTGATTAATAATTAAAACACTACAGACAGCATTTTACAGACAGCACTGCCATACTGTTACTGTACACATGCTATAACAATAACATGATGTAAAAAAAAAATACAGTTAAACCCTATGGCTTGATGCATGGATGTTTCAAAAGAAGAAAAATAGAAAAAAATATTATTGAAGTTTATAAGACTCCAAAAGGGTTACAGAAGAAAAGGTTACATAAAGATTTCTAGACACTTGGCAGACTGGTTAATAATTGATACTAATAGATAAAATAAATTTAGAACCATCACTATTCTCCTTAGGACCTTCTATAATATTCAATAGTACAATAACACACCAAAACATGCTAAAAATGACAGTGGAATGGAAAATAAGAAAACCCAAACAAAAGTTTTAAAAACTTGCTAAAACCAAAACCTCACCTTACACAAAACCTCACACTAGGCCTTCTGGACAGGATGAGTCTTGGAGGTCATAACTGCTGAATGCCTACAGTTTCTAAATAAAGGGAGTCTGAAGGAATATGTAATTATGTAAGAAATGTTTAGCTAAAATTGCTTCTCTGAATGAGTCTCAATATAGGATAGCCAATCTGAACAGAGCTCATTTACCTTATATACATTTTAAAGGCCCAGTAACAAATTTTCATGCTAAGGGTTAAAGAGAGGATGAAAAAAAAGATCAAATGTGGGCCTTTAAAAATTGGTATAATTACATATTTCAGTGTCCAAGTAAAGAAAAAAGATAAGGCATTAACTCAAAGCAGTATTATCTGTGCTAAATAGTTTCCCTTCCTCATCAGTTAGGTGCTACTAGCCAAGACTTGACTTAGTAGTAGATAAAATACTAAAGACATAGTCTGAACTAATTGGAATCTAAAATATCTAATATAAAATGTAGGTTGAACTTCAAACTGTCAAACTATATTTTGTAGCTGTGTACTAAAAATATGTATGGAACACTTTTGACTAAACTAATTTAAAAATCTGTAAAAATCTACAGAAGGTGACTTGACTATCAAGTTGAGACCCCTGAACTTTTTTCAGTTCTCACCAAATTATTGTCCATTCATATAACATACTTTCACATTATAGTTTTCTGAAAACTCCCCACCCATCACACAGTGCTGCCAAGCATGTGCTAGGTGCATTGTACTGAGCTGCCTCCAATGGAATGTATTTGGACAGCTCAACACACTGGCAGGAGAACAGTACTAGAAGCCTGTCCTACCCACCTAAAGAGAGTGAGGCCAGTTATACTCTTTTAAACATCCAGCCACACATCAGGGGGCTTGAATTTACTTCTAATTATATGGCCAACATAGAGGCAAGGTTTTGAATTTTACACAGTGTAGAGGAAATTTCCACAGACATCAAACTAGGAGTATTGTTTTTCATTACAGTTATGGATATTGAATTTAAGCATGCATTCAACTGTTTGTGAATATTCACAATAGCCACTTTTTTTAGAGCCAGTGTCCAGGGCATTTATCAGTGAAGTGATAATATGACATTAAAAACCATCATTATTCCAAAGAGCTCTCACAGAATCCGCTCTCTTTTCCCCTATCTACACTCTCATCTCCCAAACACTCCATGACATTTAAAGAGTGTGAGTGTGTGTGTGTGTATGTGTGAACACACACTCATTCATGCAAGTATGAATGTGTGTGCAGATGTGTGTCTGTGTGCGGGTGTGTGTGTGTATGTCCCTGATGCAGTGGGTGGAATTCACCTGCGTCTCGCTCTGGTGGGTCTGCAGTTCACCATAAATCATGCTGTTTTGCGATTGGCTCGAGTGGCTTTTGCAAAGCCCGGGCTGACCTCAATAATGGCACAAGCCAGTCCGCATAAACAAAACTAATGGAGTATTGAACTTTGATACAGCGCCGACCAGGTCTAATCTAACACCCAGCAAGGCAGTGTTAGCACAGCCGCAGCCCAATCAGCATCAGGACCATAAATATATTCATGCCTCCTTCTGCTCACAGCCTGTCCGCCTCATCAAAAGCTATCAGCACAAAATCAGCACCTTTTTCCAGAACACACCGTATATCAGGCCTGGATAAAGAAGAGAAATCACACACACACACACACACACAAATGTAAACAGTTGCACCGATCAGTGAATTTGAAGGAACACAGCAGATGTTTATGTGTGTGCTTTGGGAGTTAGTGTTTTGGGGGCCGGTCACAAAGCGTGATGATTTGCTTGGGTGTATTTGTTTGCGTTTGCTGTGTGTGTATACGCAGATAACGAGTCAAAGATGTAAATGCGTGTGAGGACATTTGGTTTGGTCATTTACAGATGCTAATGTCTCATTCTCACACTGAGACACATCCCACTGCCACAGAGATAAACAATGTCGGACACACACACACACACCTGTGTACTACTAAGGGAGATGGGAAGGCAAGAGTATGGGTTTACCATGCTTACTCATTTAAACTCAAATAGTGAGATGTGGTGTTGGTGTCCAAGAAGACAATGCATGTTTTAATATATGTGATATGATAAAGCATATTCTAATGTGCAGTCCCCCAGTAATGCATACACAACTATGAATTTGCATATTTGTTAAAGAAAAAAGCTGACTGATGTAAGAGCTATAGTAGTACTAAAAACATGGCTGTAATTAGCCTAAAGATGGCCTTCAGTAAGGATTGATTAAGCATCACAGGAGTTCTCACTATAGTTGTGTCATATATTTGTATAAGGCATGCTGTGTATTGCAGTAAGAACAATAAAGAGAGATCAATCAAAATATGAATTCTGTGAAACTGGTCATGTAGAAAGATGCAGTGCTATGCTGCCAAATAAAATGGCCAGTATGCCCCATTACTCATCAAAATAATCAATAGATTACTCAGTAGCAAACAGCCCTAAACATGTGAGCGATATGCTACCATTCAATATTCAGTGTATAACAACATATAATGTACTTTTTGGTTCTATGAAGCTGCAGATAATTACTGAATGAATATTCAGATTGTGTGCTAAAGCAGATAACTTTACAAAAACAACAAAATTAAATTACAAAAACTGTAAACAGATAATTAGAGATATGATACATTATTTAACTTCTGGTTGTTTTCAACACGTATATTATGCATATTACATACATGGTATTATCTATGATGGTATAATAATACATAATATAGCAAAGGCAATTGAAGCATAGAGGAATAGACTCCAAACTTTTGGATGGGAGCAGATCAGAGACTGTTATGTGGATAAATAAGAGATCACAGACTGGAGTCCTCCAGCAGAGCAGGACTACATAGGCAGGTAGGAGGCAAGAGCAGGCCTGCAGGGTGTGTGTGTGTGTGTGTGTGTTTGTCTATTGGCCTCTAGCCATGGCTGCATTCAACCAATGGTCCCTTCTAATGGACCCAGTGTGTATAGCTGCCTGTTATGAACAGCTTTTTGATCTGTCTTTATGATGGCTGGTTCTGGACTCCAAAAAGTGACAAACCAGGAACTTCAAAAACAACTACAGTGCTTTATTGTGTGTTTGTTTGTGTGCTGGGTTTGGTACATATGAAAGGGCATAGGTGACTAGAATTTAATTATTGCTCTAAAGCTGCCATTTGTTATGAATAAATAATTACTTAATCCTGGAGATTAGGGTTCTTATTTCCAAATTGGATTATCCATTTGTACCCAGAACATTTACAGTGATTTAATCCCTTAACGGTATGCCAGCATGGCGCCATCTCTCTGATTTCATGGGCTTTAAATATCAGGCTAGCAAATTGAGCGGTGCTAAAAGTCACAGTCATGCATTCGTGCAGCTAAGGAGCATTTGGACAAACGACATTGACTCTGGCTCTGATATAGATGAATATACTAAGTCTCACTTTCTGTGATATTTGCCTCAATAGCACTGTAGCAGACAAAGCTCCCGAAATAATTCTTTGGTGGTCGTAAAATGCTCAAAGGGACATATTCCTTGCGAGCTGATTTATTGCTAAAGAGAAGGCCAAAGCAAGTCTACAGTGAAGTAAAGGCAATAAAGACTGTAAAAAAATGGTTTCTCCATTCCGTCTATAATAATGATTCTGCAGTTTGTAAGATGGCAAACCAGTTGTATTCAAACTCCAAACAATAGGGAGGAACATTTCACTAGAAAATGCAAGTCTCTCCGCCTTCTTCAGTTTCCTACCAGTCTAGAAGAAACATTCCAAGTTCAGCATCAAACTTCATCCATGAACTCTCCTAGAGCATCTCCAGCGATGAAGGCGCCAGTGTTAACTCTTGTTTTGTTGGACTTCTTTTGTTTGCTGCTGAACATAGACCCTTGATGCAAGCAAGCAGCAGTGACTGTTATAATGATTGCTTTCCAAGAGCTTTAGCCGTCTGTGTGCTTAGTATTCCTTTCACTGGCTACCTGTCCTTAAATGATCTAACTGGGAGCAGGAGCTTCAACATGATTGACAAGGGGTTAGAATACGCCATTGAAGCAGTGTTACTTCTTCATCCTCTTATGTTGGACTGTTTCAGTGTGGCAGTAAAGCGATTCACCAGCACCTCTTGAGGTACAAGCTGTTATTTTAAGATAATATTATTGCATAATGTTGCGTTCATTCCAGACTAAAGATTCTTTCCTTGGTTTGAGATTTTAAAAACAGAGGCCAGTAATGACAGAAATGCAAATCAAATGTTCTTTATAGTTGCATTTTTTTTATTTGCCACATACAGGGGTTGGACAACGAAACTGAAACACCTGGTTTTAGACCACAATCATTTATTAGTATGGTGTAGGGCCTCCTTTTGCGGCCAATACAGCGTCATTTGGGCAGCCGTGGTTTTATGTTTTTTGGATACAATCCGGGTTAGCACCCGAACATCCCTTTCAGATAGCTTCCTCTTGCGTCCACAGTTAATCCTGTTGGATGTGGTTCGTCCTTCTTGGTGGTATGTTGACATTACCCTGGAGACCGTGGCTCTTGATACATCACAAAGACTTGCTGTTTTGGTCACAGATGCGCCAGCAAGACGTGCACCAACAGTTTGTCCTCTTTTGAACTCTGGTATGTCACCCATAATGTTGTGTGCATTGCAGTATTTTGAGCAGAACGGTGCTCTTACCTGCTAACTGAACCTTCACACTCTGCTCTTACTGGTGCAATGTGCAATTAATGAAGATTGGCCACCAGCCTGGTCCAATTTAGCCATGAGACCTCCCACACTAAAACGACAGGTGTTTCAGTTTCATTGTCCAACCCCTGTATATGCAGGGGGCTTGCTTGTACAACCCTATTTTTGGTGAAAACAAACAGAAGGTACTTACAGATAAGCCCGTCAGAATGTTATAATATATCCCATCATTAAAGAAGATGTACCATGTTACCTAAATTGCAGCACATGCAAGCATACAAATGTTGCAGGGTCTGAATTTGAAGGTTTTATTTCCATCATCTGGTGGAGTATGGCATACAATAAACATATAAGACTACTGTTAAAGTACAGTTTACAGCAGGCCTCAGTCAGCAATTGTTTGTAGTCCGTCCTAGAAGGTGCTTTTGAGTGTCAAAACAGTCAGTGAAGATTGTGTTGCTTAAAGGTCATTCCCTGTAAAGGCGTGTGACAGGGTCTCACTCAAAGTTGTCAGATTTGAATAGAATACTGTCAGATGTGCAGCTCTGTTTATAGACGCGCTGAAGCTGTCTGCCTTTCAAAAGCAGAGATGGAGCGAGGGAGACGAGGGAGATGGAGGAGAGGCAGGTGATGGAAGGAGAGGGGGGAAAGCAAGCAGAGAATACGGGAGAGGGAGAAAGGTGAAATGAGAGAAGGAGAGAGAGGGAAAAGAGAGAGAGACAGAGAAAGTGAGAGAATGTGAGGTGAGAGTGCAATGAAGTCGGTGGCAGGTGCGCCTGTTAGCCGTCAACAGCTTGTCTTCCCTGTCAGAGCAAGCAAGAAATGCAAGCAGAGTGAGTGTGTGTCTCACCTATGTGTGTGTGTGAGAGAGAGGATAAGAGTGAGAGAGAGACAGAGAAAGAGAGAGTGTATGAGTGAGACATGGGTGGGGGGGTTAGATTTGCAGACCAGGTCTACTTCTTCTCATATGTTTCTGTAAAAAGGAACATGATAAAAGGAACAGAAGTGAAATGGACAGGCCTTAAGATGGATCAGAGGAAGGAGAGTAAGGCTTTTGCTTTGATTGGAGAGTTCAGTTTTCTTGAGTTGCTGTTTCTGGAGAAATTTGTTAGTTAGTTATTAGACTTCAGCAGAGGCCTCGGTACTAGACAGCAACACACGTTCAGAAAAGGTAGATTCAAAGGGGCAGGGTTTGACTGACCGTGTGAGCTTGACTAGCCCAATTGGACAATCTAGTCGAATCTAGCAGTAGTGAGTCCTGCCAAAAAGCCTCCCTATCGTTTAAGTTGACCTTCTGTTACTATTGCATTTTTTGTTCAAACACAATTTTCATTTTATTTCGTTTGTATAAAATATGTAGTAATTGAGGTGAACTGCAGGGCCACACAGAGGTCATCATGGTTCCATATACTGTTGAAAAAAATCTCTGCTTTATAATTTAATATATTAGGTAACTTGACTACCTTCCTTGTGTGTAATTAAAGAACTCAAATTAAAAGTATACTGGTTTGATGGATGTTACAGGATAGCCGAGTGGCGATTGGAAAAACTAAAGAAAACTGGAAGTGCAAAAGTGAGGTGGTTTATTTTGGCAAGGTGCCATGTGCACTGTAATCAACACCCCCCAAAAAAGTAATCAAACAGAAAAAAACCCCACCAAAAATAAAAGAAAAGGAAAAAAAACCCAAGTCAACAAGTTAATACAAACATATCCAATAAGCTTTCAAACATAGCCCTTTATGGAGGTTGTCTGTTTTGTTCCCACATTATCTATTATAAATGCTCTCTCGATGGAACAGAAGAGATCTCCGTTACAATGCACAATGCTCTGATCAAAATGATCTGCCTCTTAAAGGTGCAACGTTTAGTATCAAACAATCCAAAATAAACTAAAACTCCAAACAGAATATGAAAAAATAACAGTTGTGATGGTATGTCAAAGACATCTATGTATTGCGTTGTAGAGTTTTTAGTTTGTATATCGTCGCTGTCCAAATAAAAACATGTATCTCCATTTTTGGTGATTTTTACTTTTATGTCTCATTTGGTCACATGAGCTGCTGTTTACACTGTTTGGAAATTTCATTAAGAATGGACCAACAGAAATGGCCCAAAGCTACTTGAAAAAAATGTCTGGTTCCATTGACTTCCATTCAAATTAAATAAAGTTTTTGGCCTCTCCTGTAAAGTTGTAATTTTGGAGATACCTGTTTTTCTTTGGACAGCGACAATATGCTTACTCGGGCATATAGGCCACATATTTAGGCAGCATGATTTCAACTCCTTAACTTTCACTTCAACACTCATTAAGCCATTAGCTGTTTGTCATAAACGTCATGTTTTATTAAGCATGTGTAAAAGTACTAATCACAGCCTAATTATCTAGACCTGAATCAACAGAGAAAGTTATTAACTGTGTTAGACTTTGTGAAACTTCAGTTTATCCACAAAGTCTGTCTAAGTTGAATTTGCTCGTCCAAAACTGGTGCCGAAGCTAGATCAACTTATCATATGATGTAGGTGCAATCAGTCAGAAGGATTTTGCACATTTGAACATTACAAAGCTGCAAACCTTTATATATATATATATATATATATATATATATATATATATATATATATATATATATATATATATATATAAAAGCATTTATTTTTAAATGAATGATGCAGCAACTATTTTCATAATCATCACTGTCAATGCTAAATTTACACAATGGAATAATTAAAGTAGAAAAGTTTTTATTAGCTGTCCTTCAAGAAATATTTCTGGATGGGTTTCAGCTGTTGGCCATGTGCATGTTGGGTGTGCGTGCTGTGTGTGCGCATTGTCCTATTTTAGACTGAAATTGGAAAGCATTGGAGGCGAATTACTCACAGTCGCGGTCTGAATGAAGGAATGACACAGGACAACCCTAGCCCTGTCTTCAGTCCGGAAGACTCCTTGCTTCTTCTAATTTAATCATATTTAATGATGCCATTACACAGGGAGCGTGCTGGGTAATGGTCCCCTTTTGTTAAGGCTTATGTAAGACCCCACGCTGGTCCCACTGAGATTAGTTAGACTCACTGCTTCTCATTACGTCTCTTAATGTCTCACTAAATCTCAGTCTGTCTCATTATGCGTGGCATATGTTTCATTTGTGTCTCTGAAGCAAGCTGGGGGTTCACACCCTTTGCGCACACATGCTTTTATCTTCATTCCTCTCACTTTTCTACTGCCTTTAACTTAAGCTTACTATAGTTCAGTCGAATCCCTCACTCTCTTTCTCTCTCTTCCTTCTCTCTCCTGCTCTGTCTCTTTCCCTCCCTCTGTCTCTCTCGTTATCTCTGGATCTCTGGGCCTCCTACAGACTTCCTCTTCCTCTCTTATTAGTGTCGCTCTGTAGCCTAGCAACAGACAGGCTAACTAATCAGCAAACAGATTGAGCGATGATGGGGCAGGGATAGCAGGGCATCAGCTTCACTCACAGTCACCCTCCCAGCCTTATGGTAAAGCAATGAGTTTTGACAGAGCTGGATCTTTTTGATTACGACTTGTGTCAAACTGCACAAGTCCAGCAAGAGACTGAGGGGGGTTAGCAGGCAGCAGGAAAGTTGGAGAGGAAATAGAAACTGGTAAGCAAAGTTAAACAAAGTTTGTATGATTTAGTGAGATGATTTGCTGCTTTGGACAGAGGGCAAGGTTTGATTCATGGGTTTGGTGAGAATGTATATATCATATATCCTATATATATCGACACAATACAGCATATATCAAATCGTTTCCCTAAAAAAAAGAGAAAATCAATCAGGGACTGGTTAGAGAGGTCCTTCTTCTGTTACTACATAATCTTCCACAAAAATAATCATCTGCCAATATTTCCTTCAGTTATACCCGTTTCTTCAGTTAGTCTCTCTCAGCCTTTCTCTCTCCCTCACCCTTTCTCTCTGAGAGGACTGATGAGGAGAGGGCATAAGTGGTTATCATTTAATTGAGGTTACATGGTATTTCTTTATTTTTCCTCCTCTCTCACCATGTCTATCATTTTCACCAAGCTCTTCTTGCTTCACTGCACAAATCTAGGCCAAAGAAACATCAGACTGTTTTCAGTCTCTCTCCCTCTCATTTTTCCAGCCTGTTGTGTGATTGGGATTTGGTTAAGCTGTTCTTCATTTTAGGCAGTCCTCGGTGTTAGTGATGTATTACAGCAGAATGAAAGAATCGTGAGATGACTGTAAAAATGAAAATGTTGTAAATATTCTTGTGTAAGTATTGAGTACCGATGTGTACATCTATTACACTGTACAAATAACCAAATTCAGTTTAAGCATTTCTCCATAAGTATTAAAGGTGCCAAAGAATGCATTTATTCAGTATTTAAATCTTTCTCTGATCTCTACATAGAAGATATTTTAGTTTAGTGTGAGATAAAAAATGCCCAGAAGCTGTATTACCCTGTGATTTAGTATGAAATTAGCTGGTTTTCCTATTTTTGGTGATTTCATTAATAATGTGATGATTTCCCGGTTTACCGTGAGATCACACAGAACCAACATGTCAAAATAGACACAGGCAGGAAAATAAATTTAACCTCATCGTGAATAAGTCAGGTTGTTATACTACTTAGTTAGTTATTCTAAAAGTAATTTTAAATAGAAATATTCATCTGTAGGTATTAAGCTGAAGTATTCTAAATAAAGTCTATAGTAAGTATAAGTAACAGATTCTAAGTAGTATTTTACTGTAAGACTATGTGTAAGTATTCCTCAGTAAATATTAAGCGCAAGTATTCCTCCATAAGCATAAAATATAAGTACTCCTCTCTAAATGCTCTTTTGTAATGTTTAAGCATTCTGTGCCATGACATCACTACTTAGTAAAACAGTGGAGCACCTACTTTGAAAAGAATTCACATGTTTACATTATTTAGCTGACGCTGTAGTGTTACGAGTCTTGCCCACGGACTCTTATTGGTGTAGCACAGCGTAGTCACTCAGCCTGGGATTCAAACCCCAGTCTCCCACGTGTGGTGATAGCTACTTGGCGGGTAGTGGTGTTATCCGCTGAGCTACACCAACCGCATTGTTTAGATGTCAGCTTTTACTTCTGCACAGTTCTGCGGCAGCTTCTTTGGTAGCGCCTGCGTAACTTGAATGTCAGCAGTAATTTGGTCTATTGGATCAGGGAGTTCCTGATTAAACAGCCCCAGAGAGTCAGCATTTTCTGATTGCCTCATTCTGAATACTGGTGCACCTCAGAGATGTGTTTTGTCTCCTTTGTTGTTCTCTAAATATACAAATACGGTGTATTGTAACAGCAATGGTCAAGTTATTAAGTTTGCAGATGATCCAGTAACTTCCTGTGGATTGTAAACCCAGATATTGTATCTTTCAGGTTAAATGATCTAATATCTAGCTTATATATAATTGTTATTTTAAGAAATATATAAGTCAAATTATGCAGTTATTACTAATAATAGCGATCCAATTTATCCTAATCTCTTACAAATCCAGATCCTACCATCAGCCTGAACATTGTTCTTGACTAGGTAAAATTGTTACAGTGGTGCTTCAAAGTTTATCAACCCTTTAAAAATAAATTTAGATTTTTGATTAGTCCTGCACATTAGCTTGGGGGAAGTTGTTCAGTGTGCTCCTCGACTAATCCACATTTAACATTAGCCAATGTGAGTAAGACCATTAAGTGTTTAGAAGTTACCTCCGTTAGTTTAAATATCAATAGTAGTTCTCCAGAATCACTACCTGCGTCTTTTGGGGAGCTTGGGGAGCTTTTCAAAGCAGTCCAGCATTAACTAAAATTATTAACACAATATTTTCCTGTCGGTAGGTTGAAGATGTCAGTGTATCATGTTGCAAAAATACCTACAAAGTCACAATGCTAGCCTCAGTTCACCCTGTCTAATAAGATTGCACCTGAAGGGGTGATAGTTACTGTAGTTGCTGTAGTTCCATCAAGCCAACATGGGAGATGATGAAGTATGACTGCCCTAACAGCGTTTTGTAATCATAGTGAAGCTCTTGCTCCCTACTGGAGCCAAAGGATCATTATAACAGCCACCGCCACCTGCAAGTGTCAATCCACATTCAGCAGTAAACAAAAGAAAAGTGATATAAACAGAAGCAAATCAAGGGTTAACACTGGCATTGCTCTCCACCACTGGAGACCATTTCTGAGTAAAGGGATCAAATCAGCTGCTCAACACAAGTAAGCAAACTGGTGTTAATGTGTATCTAACCATAGGGGTGCACACTACAACTTTCTGGTGCTATGTTGCCTCCTATTGTTTGGAGTATGAAATTAACAAATTGCTTTTTAAGGGGCAGGACAAATGTACAGTATGTATTTCTGTAATAACACAGTTTCAGTATTAAACCTTCATGATAACTGCAATTCAGTTGATTTTCATTTCAGTTTTAAGTACTTACCCTTGTTTGTTACCCTACATTTGCTCTAAAGTTCTGACCTCATACAAAACCTCATGTAAGCAAAAACCTCACTCAGCTGTCACTCAACGCAACTCCACTGCTGTACTCCCTTTACTGACTTCCTGACTTACTGACGAGAGCTACCCACATTTGATTTAAAACTCTCATGCTTGCTTACAAAACCAAGAATGGACCAGCCACACCTTACCTTATGGCAATGGTCAAGAGCTGATTTGTACCTCAAGCCCTTCGAGTTTCAAGTACAGCTTGGCTTGACCCACCGTCCTTCAAGATGCATGGAAGACTCTTCTCTATTCTGGCACCTAGATGGTGGAATGAACTTCCACTGGCTATCTGAACAGCAGATTCTCTCGCGGTCTTCACAAGTAGACTGTTGACCCATCTCTTTGTGAAACACTTTAGTGAGCACTAAATCTAAATACACTGTACATTGAAATTGTATAGCATTTTTCTCTCTAAGTCCGGACACTGGCACGGGGTTGCTAGGTAGTGGATTTCTGCCATATTTAACTTTTCTTCTTTTTTTTCTTTTTAGGTATCAGCACTGGCCCATGTTTTGGCAGCGTTTGAGCTCAGAGGGAATTTGGACCTGTTTATATTAGCTAGGATACATTTTCTGACTGAACACTAAGTACTTTGGAACTTTTTAAGATGCTCTGAATTAATGTAAATGTAAATCTGTTATATTAACCTGACATTGGTAAGGTGACAAAAGCAGCTTTTATAAATGACAAATGGAGCTAATGGGAATAAGCCTGTATAACGTTTTTTGTCTCTTGTCATTAAAGCCTTATGTAATTACTACATGGCCTTATAAACATGGCCTACAGTAAAATTTCACCATGATTATACCATTTAC
Organism: Prochilodus magdalenae; assembly: GCA_024036415.1. Lineage (NCBI taxonomy): Eukaryota > Metazoa > Chordata > Actinopteri > Characiformes > Prochilodontidae > Prochilodus > Prochilodus magdalenae. The sequence goes on from JAMWET010001540.1 coordinate 44,512, forward strand.
TGTAACCAATAATAAGTCTTGGATTATATCAGCAGTCACCAATGCTGGTCCAAGAGATCTACCTTCTTGCAGATTCAAGTTCCAACCACAATCTGCTACTGCAGGTAATGAGCTTCTTCTGAAGTTTTTAATTGGCTGCGTCAGATAAATTAGCATTAGGTAGATGGCAGTAGTCTATTTAGGTGCAGGGCTGGAACAAAGCTCATCAGGAAAATAGATTTCCAGGAGGACAGTTAGTGGCCACTGGTTTAAATCAATGCCACCTATGTGCATGTATTTAACTGTAATAGGTATAAAAATGATCGCTTTAGTTGCTTTAATGCATAGCAGCGGTAATTCTATATTATTTATATATTATATATAATATTTCACATATAATGTTTTGCATATATAGTGCAATATAGCAGTTGGCAGGAATATGTTTCCCCTGATCTTTCAATAACAGCTTCATATAAGTGTTGTCTTTTCAGACTAAAAGCGTGATTCTCCTGCCCAGAGGAAATATCTCGTATTTGTATTCTTTTAACTGCACTGATTTCCCACTCAGATATGCTCTATAATTTATGATGGCATTTTTTAATTATTCAAAGTTTGGGCTTCCTTCCATGATCATTCAGAAAGTGTTTTAGCCTCTCCCAGGAAAGGTCCCTCTAGTTCTAAAGGTCAACTGGAGAACATTAGGAGTGTGTAGAGAATGTTCTCTCTCTCTCTCTCTCTCTCTCTCTCTCTCTCTGTCTCTCTCTCTCTCTCTCTCTCTCTCTCTCTCTCTCCCTCTCTCTCTCTCTCTGTCTCTCTCTCTCCCTCTCTCTCTCTCCCTCTCTCTCTCACTCTCTATGGTAAAGTGTATTGCTGTCCCCTGCAGGTGCGCCTGTATAACTGCACTGTGAGAGCAGGGAAGTCAGAATGAATGCTGTACCTCTCACTCTCGGGTCTGTAGATTTCTCACTGTAGGACTCTTTACCTCACTAATGCATTAAAATCACCAGAAGCTTTCTGATAATATGTAACCAGTGTTCTGAATACTGAACACAGCTTCTAGCGATTAACCGACAACAGGCTTAGCTGCTCACTGCTTGTTTAAAAAGAGACATCACAACCGGAAAATATAAGTGAAAAAGATTTTGGCCCAGGTTTAGGTTTAGTTAAATCTGTGTTAGCAAAACATGTTTAGTATTTTGCTTGTGCATTGATTTGATGGGTTTGTTTTACACAGTTACCACTAGAGGCCACTGTAGAAATATTATTGTACACATACTGTACTTCATCATTCTTAAAGATGAGAATGGATTTACAGCTTAACTCCATGTTTGGCTACAAAGATGCTTTGCAATTGTCTGAAGTTTATATTAAAATGTGTGTTTGTAATGCAGGACAAAGCACAAGCTTTGTCAGTCAACATGGTGACAGAGTACAGATGGATGTTAATGGAAAACTGCACAGTGCTGTGTTTTCAGAGGTCTATTCCTTAATCACATCTTTCTTGCAGTCCCCTATGGATAAAATATAGTTCTAATGGCAGGACCAGAAAATACCTTTATTTCACCTCAGGTCTGTGCTGCATCATTGAACTAGTAGAAAAAAGAACAAAACAACTAAAAGGCAACTAAAACAGCTGCAGCAGCAACAATGGTCACTTCTAGTCGTATGACTTCTGTCTGTGCATAGACACAAAACCCACTTAAACTAAATCCACAGCCCTACACAATAAAACGTGTGGATGATATAGAAGCTGTGTATTTGCCTCTTCTGATGTACTGTATATAGATTACAGGCAATACATAGCAATGCAAAGAGTTTTAGCTGATCTACTAATAAATTCTAATGAATCAGTACTTTTCCCAAATGTACTAGAAACATGGTAGAAGTGCACAGTGTGGACAGTGTGGACATAGTGTTTAAAAATCCTCATGATCCACGCGCACCAGCACAACACACAGTAACATGTTATCATAACGTCAGTGCCACTGCAGAGCTGAGAATGATGCACCACTCAAATCACATCCTCTCTGTGGTGGGGGTCCTGACTATTGAAGAACAGGATAGAACCAGCCTCATTGCACATAAACAAGGTTTATATTATTTAGGACAGCAACTGGAGCTCTGGATACAAAAAAAAAAGTAAATACATGCATATACACCCATCATCCATAACATTAAGACCACCTACACTCTATCTGCACTCACTGTCCATTTGATCAGCTCCACTTACTATATAGGAGCACTTTGTGGTTCTGCAATAGCAGACTATAGTCCATCTGAATTTCTGTATACTTCCTTATCCCCCTTTTACCCTGTTCTTTAACAGGACCCCCACAAGACCACCACAGAGTAGGTATTACTTGAGTGGTGGGTCATGCTTAGCACTGCAGTAACACTGTCATGACATTGGTGTGTTAGTGTGTGTTAAGTTGGTGTGAGTGGGTTAGACAAAGCAGTGCTGCTGGAGTTTATAAACACTGTGTCCACTCACTGTCCAGACACTCCTACTTTGCTGGTCTACCTTGTAGATGTAAAGTCTTAGACAATCATCTGTTGCTGTATAGTTTGTGTTGGTCATCCTCTAGTCTTTTATCAGTGGTCACAGGACGCTGCCCACAGGACGCTGCCCACAGGACGCTGCCCACAGGATGCTGTTGGCTGGATAGTGTTGGTTGGTGGACTAGTCTCTGTTCAGCAGTGATACTGAGGTATTTAAACTCCAGCAGCACTGCTGTGTCTGATCCACTCACACCAACGCACTACACACCACTACCACATCAGTGTCACTGCAGTGCAAAGAGTGATCCAGCACCCAAATAGTATTTGCTCTGTGGAGTTCCTGTGGTGGTCCTGAGTATTGAAAAAAAAGGTGATGGTGGGATAACAAAGTACACAGAGGAACAGATGGACTAGAGTCCGTAATTGTAAAACTACAAGGTGCACCTATGTGGTAAGTGGAGCAGATAAAATACTATAAAGAGTGTAGGTGGTTTTAATGTTATGGCTGATCAGTGTATATACATTTAATTACCTGGTTTGGCATCCAGAGCTCTAGTTGCTGTCCTACATAATATTAACCTTGTTTATGTGCATGGTGATTATAGCACTCAAATATTCATGGACATGGTTTGAGGCTGTTTTGTGAGAACACATAACATGAATATCTAATGCAATTCAGCTCATTGTAGACTCATGACTGACGACCTGTGGTGAGCGTTTTCCGTCTAAAACTTGTTACACTTAAGACTTTCATGCCATACATAAACCATCACCCACAATCCACCTCAAATGTAATAATCTCCATGACGCTTGAATTTCATGCTTAGTTTACACTTAGTCTCCTCCATTAAGGCACACTGTATTTCATATCGTCACAATTATGTGAGAGCTCAGAGGACACTGAGGACAGCTTAAGCCAAACATGTCTTTCACGCTCCAAGAATAAAGTGTTGTAAAGTCATTCATTCGCAAGGGCACATATATTCTGGAACCTGCACCAGACTGCAGAATCCTCCCATCTCATTTTTAAACCCCAGGAGGAGAGAAGAAACTAAATTTTCATTATTATTTCAACATCAACTAGAAAGAACAAAAATCTTTAATTGCATATGCAGGCCTGTACTGTGCTCCCTCAATCACTATAAATACGGACTTGCTCAAGGCTGCGCCTTCATTACAGTTGTACAATAAGCTATAATCAACGTAGAGCCAGGTTGTATCTCCTGATTAGAATGACAGTTTTAGTCTTGGGGAATGATTGGGTAAAGGAAAAAGTTCAACTTATTGGCAAGGACTGTCCTAATTCTATCCTTGACATTTTCTTTTATCCACTTCTTTCTAAGTGAATGTATTGTTCTCTTTTTTTATTTTATCTTCTTTATCAGACGAAGCTACGTAGAAGCAGATGGGAGACATCAGATATCTGTGAGTGCTGACACGGTTTGTGTTTTTGGGCCATACCAAAAAACCGCATCACCATGCACCAAAGTGTCTTCACAGATATGATGTTTTTGGTTCAAGTCTGTCAAACATTTCCGATGTACCCATTGCCACACTATCTGCTGAAATCCTTACTATGTGGAGCCATACACAAACTCCCACATCCTGTTCTCTAAGAACAGCGGTAGATCTGGTGCTGGAACACTGTGTTATCCGAGCTATTCTTCAGCGGCATGTAGGAGTCGGGGGCTAACCAGAGATTTGCAACAATGTACTAAAAAGTTTGTGACTGGATTGACAGGCACAAAAATGAGCTACTTTGCCCCTGGCTGTAGCTAACACACTGCTTCTACAGTGCAGAAATGAAGTGGTGCTCTTAGTCTTGGGACCCAAGTTCAAGTCCCAGTGGTGTCATTCGCTGTCTTGGGCCAGGGGTCTATGACAGTACCATTGACTCGGCACGTATTGGGTTGGAAGGATGCCATATAAGACGGTATCTGTAGTGTCAAAGAGTTTGGGAAGCTGGCATTCTTTTTTCAAGGTTTAGGCTTAATGTAACCCAAATAGAACCTGGCCATGGATAGTGTCAGCCTTAAATGCTCCATCAGAATTTTGTTTATCAAGACTTTTTTCACTAGCAGCTAGTAAATAAGACTTCCCCCAGTGAACAGCAAACATCCTTAGGTGTCCAGAATCTGTTTACAAATGATGAATATAATGGACAGCTAAAATTCAAGTTTAGTCAGATTGTCTTGATTTTTTTTGTCTGGATGTTTGAAGATGCATTTTTCTAATGCCCTGTCAATGTATTTAGCACATGAGTCATAATGACTTATTATAGTAATAATACTAATATTAACAGTACCGCTAATTACAGTGCATTACTGGCTACTCGTTACCTTTTTTCACCAATATTTGCAACTTGAAAAAGTAACATATGACAGTGAAGCAAAAGCGATGCCAGTGGGCATGACTGATGTTCATCTTTAAATGAAGCTGAAGTTCTTCCTATTCACCTGCTTCTTAATTTAAAGCTACATTCCACCTTAAGTGCCTCAGCTTGTGGTGATGTCAGCGTGTAATGGCAGCCTTTCTAAGGTGGAACAGAAGAATTCAAACAGAAGGACAACTTACTTACTTTGTGCTGCTGTTGAGAATAAAAGTATCTAGTATTGGTAACATCAGCGACTAGCAAGCAAAGTAAGCAACATTAGCATAAATATCTGACAGCCTAGCTTATTCACTTGGTTACATGAGCTCGCCAAAAAAAGGGAAAACAGCTTATTTCATTGAAGGGTCAAATCATAAGATTATAAATGGGCATGTAAAACCAAATCTAGGTCTTCATCCTTGACTAAAATGACATACCTTTTATATAGGCATGGAAGAACAATTTTAAATGCTGAATAAATACATTAAGTGGCTCCTTTAAAAGAGAGAGCAGTTTAAGGACCTTTAAATAACATCAGGTTGGCAATATTATGCAGTTTACACACAGGTATATGTAGTCATACCATCACTGTGCAAAGAAAAACATGTATCTCCATTTTTACTTTCATGCATCGCTTAAACATAGCAGCTGCCGTTTACACTGGGTGAACATTTCATGATGAACATATAATCAGAAATGGTCGAAAACTGCTTTTAAAACGGTCATTAAAATGAAATTAGGTTTTATCCCTCTCCGGTAAAGTTGCCATTTTGGAGATACTTGTTTTTCCTTGGACAGCAACACTATATAACAACATGACATACCATAAACATCTGATTGTCTCTTTTTATGGTTGTCTCCCTCGTCAATACGGATGCACTGTCACCGCTTTTGAGGACATGAAGTTTTATATAATGATTACATAACTCTCCTGCCTTCCAGTAGAGGACACTGGGTGGTGATGAGAGGGGATGTTGTGAGTATTGGAGTTGAACAGGAGTGTCAGAGGATAGTTGGTGGTGTTTTTTTTTAGTTATTGCATAGAGAGAGAAGGAAGGGGGCGGCTGGGAGAACACGGTCAGCTTTGTTGGTTAAGGAGTTCATCATTAGGACAGAACAAATATTCAGATTGACTAAGCTTGCATGAAGATTCGGATTTGTCAGCACAAACAGCACACACAAAGACAGATTTGTTCGTGAGCCTCCTGCTAATGAGAACATCAAAGCACAGGGCCGCTGAAGACATGCTGGCACACACTCGCGCACACGCACACACACACACACACACATAAAGAGACGCATACTCAGAGAACGGACTATGCATGACAGCAGGGATGCTGGGAGACTGTCACAAAAATGTGTAACTTCAAAATGCACAACCTCCACATTCCTCCTTTTCCCTATCTGTGACTAACACCCCAGCACGCACACCCACACACACGTTAGCAGTGAGGCACTTTGCGCGTCCAAACCGGTTAGCGTTTAAGTTTTCGCTGTGCCTGTGATTGATGGACCAAATAGCACCGGCTGAAGCAACACTACAGTCTGCACATATAAGATTAGACAGCAAGCATTACATGGGGACACCTTGGACCGGAGCACGTTAGAGGAGTGAATAAAACTTTTAAAATATAGCCCACCGCACACAGGCACACATCACAGCCGTGTTATGTGCCGCTGTAGAGTTTCTCTGAAGGGTTTTTATCTGAGCTCTCCCTTCTGTGTCTAAGAACAGCATGCAATCACACTCGGAGATCTGAGCAGATTTTAGAGCTGCCAAGCAGAAACTCTAGCTTTATATTCCTCCCGCCTTTGTGGCGAACATGGCCTGATTTGTGGAGTTATGTCTGTCTCTTATGGAGAGAACTTTGCATCTCTTATCTCCCCCTGACTGCTTTGTGACTGAGGGTGTTCATGTATGGTTGAACTCTAGTTCTCTCCATTGTAGTTATGTTGTTTATTCCCCAGGAGAAGTTTTTTGGGGTTTCTTCTATAAGGTTAGAGGCATTGCTGTCAAGTCTTATGGTTTATTAGCTGTGAAACTCACAGTTTACTCCTTTGCTTTGGTCAAACAGCCGTGAATGTAAATCTCACACTTTCACACTCTCAAAACAAACAAAAGTGTGCTTCACAACATGCTGGCATGCTGGAGAGTTCCATCAGAGCCAGCACTACACTCCACTATGTATAAGGATTGTATCATCTAATTGCCCCTCAAATGAAAGCCCAGCATGTGTTGATTCATCATGTAGATGTTTAAACTGGACACCAACATGCTAATCAATATCCAGTATCTAAACTGCCAACATACACAAAAATGTTTTTAGTTTAAAGCAAAATGAACCAAAGTTATCAACAGAATCTAAAAAAATAACAGCTATAGAGCTATAGATATCAAAGATGTCTATGTATCGTGTTGAAGGGATATCTACTGAGGTCACCATGCAAACCAGTGAGGTTGTACTAAATAGGAGAAAGTAAGACACTAGTGTTGAGTCTTCCATTAATCCTTTCCTGAATAATGATGAAGACCCTGCTCCCTATTTAGGACAGGTAGCCAATGAAAGGAAGAATAAACCCAACAATGGCACAAGCTATTGGTGAACAGCCATTATAACAACCACTGCTGCCTGATCATGGCAACAAACCATATTGGGCAGCAAACAAAAGAAGTAAACAGCGAATAGAAGTAAACAGAAGTAAAAAAGAGTTAGTTTTCACCACTCATGGTGAGTAAAGGAGGCCTGCTACAGAACTCACAAATGCAGTTCTATACTGGTAAGAACTAAAAAGGGAGGTTAAGGACTGTGTGCTTTCTGGTGATATGTTGCCCATTTTTGTTTGAAGTATGAATTCAACAGGTTGTTTAATCTTGCAAATTGATCGTAAAAAAAAATCCACTAATCCATGCAAAAACCCATTTTTGTCCTTCTTTACTTTTCCCCATAATTTGTTGCCTCGCACTGATCGCTCTAAGATCAGATTAATCATATAGATGTGGTTTGGCAGATTTTTCTAGCTCCAACCTTAAAGCCAAGGATTATCTTATAGGCAGCTAGTTCACCAAAATGTGTGTTTACTTTGTTTGCATTAAGAGGTCAAAAGATAAACAATATGCATTTTGGACAGGGCACTGGCATGGTTTAAAGACTACAGCAGCATCCAGTCAACCTTAAAATTGAACCTTGTTCCAAGTTTGAGTATCTCCATAACCTGTAATGACTTTTGTTCACCCCTAAAACATGGTATGATTTTTTGATTTTGACACCATACTGCAGTGAATAGGGAAAAATTAGTTTAACCAATAATATCATGTTGCACCTCTTCATCCCACCATCCATACCTACCATCAAACAAACATTATATCATGACCAGGATTAGTCAACACCAAACACAAATACTGTACAATGCACATGAACCATTTCTCTAACTTACAGCTATGACAAAAATAAGCAGCCTTGACCTTCAACCCCGTGCCAACATTAGCTAGACTACAGTCTCTACATACATTTCAGCAATGCTGTTTGTCATGACACATATATCTTTTGTGTGTTACTGTGTGATGGTCAGTAATGACAGTGTTCTTGGGTCTTGGAACATTTAGTGGGTCAGCTGATATTACAACATGTCTGTACTGTTTGCTCTGTTGTCTGGTTTTCTGTAGCTCCAACTGTGGAAGAATTCTGTGGACAAAAAACAGACACACAATGCTGCCACCTGTTGAGGTGTGGGAAGCTGTACCGACTGAGGTGAGCTGAAAGGGGAATTTAATGTTACAACACACTGGTAGATGTGTCATTATCACTAAATCTATTCACAGTAAAATCACTTAGAAAGAGGTTTTAAGAGATATAAGTATGATAGGGAGAAATAAAAGCTAAACCTATGTGTTAATCTTGCTCAGACGTTTATGGGTTGCCTTGTTGTTATTCTATATTAATGCCTCTTTATGTTAGGCTATGTTAATGTTTCTCTGTAAACAATATATGAGATTAAAGTCTATACTATCATTGCTTAGTTGCAGGTTTGGCAGGCAGATTCAGTTATCTGAGCTTGTTGACAATTCCTGCGAAAAGGCAAAAATTTGTGAATTGTACAATTACTGCAATGATTCAGAAGTAGCTGTGCAGAGGTTTTGATATCACATTTTAAAGAGTGCATTTTATATGATTTCATATTTGCAGTCTGAACAAAACTGATAACTTCACATGAGAAGGAAAAAACATACTTTCATTTTAATGTAACTATAATGTAAGACAGTGGCACCACCAAGTAATTTGGGGCTATTTCTTGTGGACCATTCATCATAACATGTACACACAATGTAAAGGGCAACAGACATTTTCCAATTCTGTCAAACATGTCAAAAAGTGAGATATGAGGTTTTGATCAACAGCTGCGATATGTATGTACACTACAATATGCTTAATGACCCATTACAGGATGATATTAAATTAATATTTATAAATATCTTGGTCATATTGCTATTGTTATTCATGTATTAAATACACAACCCAGCATGTCGTGTATGCTGTGTAATTTGTAAGTTGATATATATCTTACATACAATAAATAAATAAACAATGGTGGGAATATAAACAGGGGACTTGAGGGGTATTTTAGAAAGGGTATCTGTGCATTTACTCAGTGTACTTCATCCAACACAGCCAACCTGCAAAGGGGTGCAGGTCTGTGGGTGCATTCAGGATATAATTGTTTAGAGATTGTTTAGAGTGGCTTGTAAACACAGCACTATGCTTAAGTCTACTTTGGCAGAGATGGATAGTGTTATTTATTTATTTTTTTTGCCCCCACTTGTACTGCAACATGTCCCGCCTCCTGTTTATATGTAATTAGCATCTACTATCACAACTCCTGCACCAGGAGTATTGGTTCGCATAATCCCCCTACCCCATACACACACACACACATGCGCACACACACACACACAAAGGCAGTCATCCACAGGAGGGCTGGGCTTGTCTGAAATAGGGTGGAAACAAAACTAATGCTGTCGGAGAGCTCAAGCTACTGCCAAACTACCCATGAGACTGAGCACATCGCTGTAGGAGCCACTGAATCCCAAACTTCTGCTCTCTGGAACTGATTAGAGTCAACAAGTTTTATTTTCACATGTCAGCGAGAGGATGCTCACAAAGTGATGAGAGAAGAGTTTTCTGGTCGAAATAAATTTTGTGGTTGCCTTCGGTAAGTTCATATGCATCAAATCTCTGAATAAACAAGGGTAGTATCTGTGTTAGTATAGTTCAGTCTATCTGCATTATTATAGTTCAGAGTATCTGTGGTAGTATAGTTTAGAGTAAATGTCAAAGTGTTCTGTTATAGTTCACAGTGTCTGCATTATTATAGTCCAGAGTACCTATATTAGTGTAGTTCAGTTTGATGGGGGTTTTTAGTTCAGAGTACGAACCTTAGTATACTTTACAGCATCTGTGTTGGTATAGTTCAAACTATGTCACAAAGTGTGTGTTTTATCATAGTCCAGTCCACAGTGTCTGTGTGGCTGTTAGATGTTGCACCTGTTGTTTCTGATTGCCCAGAAAGCAAAGTTTCTGTTTGCCCCAGAAGCAGTGTAGACACTGTACCCATCTCTGTACCAGTAACAGCATATTTTATGACCAAGCAATCCATCACTGTGAACTTTACCAGTATAAAAGTCTTTAGTTGGTCATTTGTTTTGTTAAAGAAGCTTAAAATATTTGATTCCTGACCAAAGTCGCCATGAAGCTAAAGGAAGGGTATGATCCCCTTTTAAAATGCAGAATTTAATGCAAGAACTACCAAGTTAAAGAAACATGTTTTGAAGTTCTAATTGGTTTGTTTACACTTCAGTTGCTTGTAAACAATAGATGCACACTCTTATATTTTTCGTATTCTGCATTAAAGGACACTGGGAAAGTGGCTTTTATGTTCTCAGACATGTAAATTATCAATTATAAATATAAACAAATATTTACAAAATAAAGCTTTATGAATGTGATGTTCTGACAATATAAATTGATTTATGAAGAAAGTCTCTCTTTCCTCTCTCTCTCTCTCTCTCTCTCTCTCTGGAGGTGTTCTCCTTCGTGCCCCTGCCGTCGTGAGTGTGCCATGGCTGCCTTCAAGGGTGTGTGGACGCAGGATTTCTGGCGTGCGGTCTGCGGAGAGTTCCTAGCTATGCTGATCTTCGTGCTGCTCGGCCTGGGTTCCACCATCAATTGGTCGGCAACACAGGACAGCCCCCCTCCCCCTGACCTAGTCCTCATTTCTCTCTGCTTTGGTCTGTCCATAGCCACGCTCGTTCAGTGCTTCGGGCACATCAGCGGAGCCCACATCAACCCTGCCGTCACCATTGCAATGGTGGCCACGCGGAAGCTGAGCCTGGCGAAGGGCGTGTTCTACCTGGGGGCACAGTGTCTGGGGGCCGTAGTAGGGGCTGCCATCTTGTACGGTGTGACCCCACACACTGTGAGAGGGAGCATGGGGGTCACCTCGGTCAGTTGGATAGCAATGTGGTACCTAAGGCTACACTCACATCACAAGCCGAACCGCTTAGATCAGACATTTTGTGTTCTTTCTGCAGTCAGCCCTAACAAGTGAGCCATATTAGTCATTAATGTGACCACAGCAGTGTCCTCAAAAGAACCTGCAATTGATTTCAAAATCAATCCCACCACGTGTCGGATACAATTCAATATTATTTGGTTTTACAGATGCTTAATCACTGCCACCACTATTGCACTTCCAGCAAGTGAGTTAGCTGTTGTACTATACATCCAAAAGTATTGAGATACCCCTTCCAATTAGTGAATTCAGCTACTTTGAGGTAGGGTGGGGCAATATGCCAAAAAATATTAGATCAATATACTTGACATAAGGCGTATAAGACATTTTTACAATACACAATATTTAATAAATATAATAAATTGTAACTGATAAAGTAGAACTTGATGAGATACAAATACTAAATCCCACCAAACCAAATTAAACAGGCCTAATTATATTCACTTTGTAATGAAAAGCAGTGTAGTTTTCTTTAGGTATAGATGATATCCACAACATGCTTAAAAAACCAAACATAATGCACAATAGTAATGAGGCAGTGTCATTTTGTCCACCCTACACAAAGCTAATGGAATCTCCATAGTACAATGTTGCCAATAGAATAGGATGCCAGGGCAGGGTTGTGGAACTCCTGGAGGGTGATTTTGCTCAAACACACCTGATCAACTCATCAGTCATTGCCGGGTTATATTGGTTTTCCAGAGCAGATACATCTGTATTGGAGAGCACCTGACCTTGCTAATGTTCTCGTGACTGAATACAATGAAATCCACAGAGCAATGTTCTGTCAACTAGTGTAAAATGTTCCGAGAAGAACAGAGGCTGTTACTGCAGAAGAGGGGGTCAAAAACGGCTATTAATACCCTTGATATCAAAGGAAATGTAGTATCTGATTACAAGCTCGCATATGAAACGCTGTGTACACATCATGAGCTGTGTGGACACACAAACATGAACAGAATCTGTTTTTATACTGCATGCAGATATGCAATGATCACACCTGCAGAGGTAATGTCTCAGGTGATCTCTTTGTCTATTCTGAAAAATGACCATTAAATGGTCTATAAACTTGTGTGTTCACGTTTCAGTATACATGCAACTCTCTGTTCTCTTTTTACATTCCAATCTCTCTACTCCCCCCTGTAGGTAAATGCTGGTATCTCCACTGGCCATGCTCTGGTGATTGAACTCCTCATCACTTTTGAGCTGGTCTTCACTGTCTTTGCCACCTGTGACTCTAAGCGCAGTGACCTGAAGGGTTCAGCAGCACTGGCTATCGGCTTGTCTGTGTGCATTGGTCATCTGTTCGCGGTGAGGCGCTTTCCCTTTTAGTTTCTGTCTCAGTTAATAGGATCAGCAGAGACAGAGAGAATTACAATGAATAATCTAATGAATTACAGAACTAGCAACTCCAGCTGTAGCCAGCTCTGCAGAACATGGTCGGATTCCTTAATCTAATCACTTTAGAAAGATTCGTTATGTAAAACTTCTGTGTGAACGAATGTTTTGATTAAAGCATGTCAGTGGATTAGCTGCCATATCATTTCAGCCCATTCCATTTAGACTTTCCAGAGCACAGGGGAACAAGTCTCAGCAGGTGTGATATTCGGGTCTCTGAGAATGGTGAGCTAGCTATCATGCCAAGTGATGAGGTTTATGCAACCACCTCAGGGGTGTGCAGGGTGTTTTTGGAGCCGCTTTCCTCTTTCAAAGTGTCCCAGTTGTGCGCTTCATGCTCTTTAGATCTAACAGCATTCTTTACAAAAGGACCTTCTCTTCTCTTCTCTTCTCTTCTCTTATTTGCTTATGTATATAAGTTCTCTCATTCTCTTGTTGTATGTATTCTAACAGATCCCATACACTGGTGCCAGTATGAATCCTGCTCGCTCGTTTGGTCCTGCCATCATCATGGGACGCTGGGAAAATCACTGGGTCTGTCAAATATTTGCTTTTCTTTTTTCTGTCAGCATGAAGTAATTTACCTCAGGGAGTCATAAAAAAAGAATGTGTGGAGTTAAACAGACATGCAAACCTTGAGTACAAGAATTGAGTTTATAGCTCTCTGTGCTCAGAGGTATTTATATATGCTTAGAGTGGCAGTGGCACTGAAGCCTTGAGTGTGTAAAGAAGAACCTTTTGGCCTTATTAGACTATTATGTAAAGATGTCTGCCATAATAGTAGTCTTTCATGACCACATTTTGATGCTGAAGATCATTATACTTAAGGATTCATAAATAATGGCTGATTCGAAAGAATTAGTTACAAAGCAAATAGAGTCAGGGTTACCTACTAAACCTGGTACATTATAGCTGGCAACTAACGCTGCTTATACACCTAGCTTGTTTGACTTTGGCAGAATGTAGGCTTTTTCTATAACTGCTACTGTCCATCCCTCCATCCTCCAACACTTTCCAGTGTGCTCAACAAGTGTTTGAGGGGTTTCTTGTATATACAGTTCATTTCAACCGTTCCTATTCCACAACACTGCATTACTTTTTGAGCTACTCTTTAGTGGATTTACTTGTATGTTTTGGATCATTATCCTGTTAGAAGATCCTGTTCTCCTGGTATTTTGTTATGGAGAAGAATTCAAAGGCAGTTCTACAAGTTGGCCAGGTCCTGAGGCAGCAAAGTAGCCCAAAGCCGTAACATTCCCAACGGTATACCATGCACTTGATAATAAGCTCTTTTGATCAAGTGCTCAAATGACCAAGTCTGTTCATAGCACAGTGTTGCAGATGTCCTGCAAATGCATATTGTTTACAAAACTGTTTTTTTTTTTTTTTTGGTGCAACTATCATGTAGTTACTTTAACAGTAGCAGGAGGTACTTGCAGATCCTGCGATAAAACTTGGGGTTTTAGAGACTTCTTTTAGCATCGTACAGTCTGTCTGGGTATGACTTTACTGGGGTGGCAAGGCCTCTCTAAGATGGCACTTGCTTTATTCTATATCCACTTGTAAATGATCTTCCAGACAATAAAGGGATTGATTTCCAAAAAAAAAAAAAAAAAGAAAAAAAATGGGTATCTTCTTGGGACTCCTAAGCATCTACATCTTTAATATCCAAACACCTAAAGAGATCATATGATGTAGGTATGATAAAAATCCACACACCAGTAAAAAAAGCAAACAAAACAAATTTTCTCATTAGCACCTGATTTGGTTAATGTGATTTCCATTTTTCCAATATGTGTATGTGTGTGTGAGTGTTTAAAGGTGGGACAAATTTTACTGCTAATGTTTTCCTTTTTGTCAGGTTTACTTTGTGGACACTACTTACCATTACAGCGTAATAACAGGGCACCACTTAAGATGAAACTCAAACTCTCAATAAAAAAGTTTCTGTCTCTCTCTGTCTCTTTACCTCTCTCTCTATCTCTCTCTCTCAGGTGTACTGGGTGGGTCCACTAATAGGTGCTGTTCTAGCTGCAGCTCTTTATGAATACCTGTTCTGTCCTGATCTTGAGTTGAAGAGACGCTACACCAGCGTTCTGTCCAAAAGCTCCTTCCCCCGAGGCCAATATGAGGGCATGGAGCCGGCCGCTTTCCCCAGTGAGCAAGCTCAGCTGGTGGTCAAGCAGCCGGCCTTCACCGTGCTGGACGTGGAACGGGCAGAGAGGAAGGAGAGGGAGACAGCTGGTGAGGTGCTGTCCTCTGTATGACTAGTGAGGAGCACTGAGGAGGAAGAACAAAGAACTGGCCACTACATCAGAGCCCATCTTAAAGAGACTGACCTGATTTAAAGGTGTAGATTGTGTGTTTGTCAGTTGGGACAATGTGCTAACTCCTAAAAGTTGAGAGTTACTGCTTTTATTCAACTAACTACATACACAATTACTTGCTGAATAACATTTACATTTCATTAGCATTCTGCTTCAACAGAAAGAACTGACAAACATACATATATACATATACACACATCATCAAAAGAATTTTTGCACCCAGAAAGAAGTGAGCAGTGAGCAAAGATCTTGGGAAGGAAGAAATGTTACATCACTGTCTGTTGAGTGTCCGCCATCCTGGCTGTTGGGTCAGTCAGGTATAACGATAAGGCCCATCCTTGCTTATGTCACATGCATAGATGAGTTTGAAACTTGAATAAGTTGAATTTCTCACAGTGTTTAACTTACCCACTAAGTTTCATTGATCGGTTGATTCCTTCTGAGTGCAACTATTTGTGCTACTATTATTTTGATGATGTGTGTACATATATATTTATATCAGAACTGTCAGAACAAAACCTTATCTACAATAATCAGTAACTGTACAAGAGAAGGAAAAAGAAAAAACAGTGGAAGTATATATATATATATATATATATATAACATGTTTTTTCCAGTGAATTTTGGCCCATTTCTATTAACCCATTCATCAGACATTTTGCCAAAATAATGAAAAATAAAACACAACAAAAAATTAGATGTAAGGCTTTGTCCTGACAGTGATGATGCCATGCTGTTAGTCTTCCTCTTAGATTTAGATTCACCTTGGAGTCAGCACTATGAGCAGCAGACTGATATTTATTGTTATAGGCTGAGACAGGTTTGCCGAGTAGACTGCCTAACAAACAAAAATCACTCATACACACACACACACACACACACACACACACAACAAGTGCTCTGTAAAACAACACAGACTTTTCTACCAGTATCTAACCATAGAGAGCCCCCATTAAACAGCAACAGACATTCACCAGTGTGATGCATTAGGTTAATCCAGATGTTCTATATATATATATATATATATATATATACTCAAAAAACTGTTCCTTGTATATACAATCATTGTATTTTTTCCAGCTCCAATATGCATGTTGTAGCACTTTATAGTTCTACAGTAACAGACTGTAGTCCATCTGATATTTTGCATTAGTTAGGCCCATCTCACCCCATTTTTAAATGGCCAGAACGCTTACAGGACTACAGAGAAGGTATTATTTTGGGTGCTAGATCATTCTCAGTACTGCAGAGACACTGACCTGGTGGTAGTGTATGAGAGGATCAGACACTGCAGTGCTGCTGGAGTTCCTAATTAAATGTTTGGTAAGTGTATGTATATATATCTGCACAATTTAAACTCAAAATGTGTTCAGTGTTTCATTGGTGAACGTTTTGGCCATGGGCTCAAAGGGTCAAATGGTTAATTCTGGTAGTAATGACAGTACGGGTAGTAAATTCACACTCAAGTTTCTTCCTCAGTGCACCATCTCTGAAACACCTCCTTCCTTTCCTCACCTTATTATCTCTTTTTGACTACCCCTCATACAACCCCACCTCGAACCCCACCTTCTATCTCTGGTATAGATTTTAAGTTGTTGATGTAAATAGTGTATGTAGTGTTGAAAGGTGAGTTGATAAAACTCAGGATCATTATTTCTGTGGTTCATGCTGACAGTTAGTGACTGATGGCTGGTAACTGAAAGCAGATGAAGGTCAGGACAGCTGCTGATGTTCAGTCTACACTAAAGTGTAAGAAAGACTACATATTTTTGTACTTTATTATTTTGACATAAAACATAAACAGTCGTTTGTTGTACTATTCATTAGGGTAATTCCCCTTAAAATGATTATTTATTATTTACAAATGAAATAACTGTGTAGCCTTAAATTGTTTTACAGTGTGTGCAGTTCACAGATAAAGCATGTTATTGAGTTCTTTTTCTTTCTTCTTTTTTTCTTTTTTGTGCATAAGCTGTTGATATCAATGATTATCACAACCTGTATTTCTTGCTAAAGATTTATACAGCTATAAAACCTTATAATCATAGCTATGAAACCTGTATATGAATAATTCCAATTACTCAGTACTGTTCCAGTGCACTCATCTCTGCATTGCTGTTGCAATTTACCAAGTTGACCAGCAGAGGGCAGGCATCACTAACTCGTGAATTATTTCGCCATAATGTTACTCACAGAGAAGGATTGCAAATGCAGTATAATCACTTTTTATTTTTGTTTCATTTTACATTTTTTTATATATTTTTTTGGTTTTGTTTTGCTAAAATGTGTCTACATTTTCACCTTTTAGCCCTGACTGCTCACTGTTGTATGTGTGTGTTCAGTCTCAAGGCCATCCTCAGTCATGGCGAAGGCCTCCACTCTTCATTCTCTCTCCTTCAGCTATTTATTAAATTTTAAATCTTAATTGCTCCATTTAAATTAATTGGAGAGAAAAGTCTGCAGTTAGTCTGATGAAATATTTATTTTCTCATGTGACTACTGAAGAGATTCTTTATCGCATTGCACAAAGGAAGCTGTCCAAAGCACTGACAGAACAGTGTGTTTTGATATCGTTACAGAAATGACAAATTATAACCGATATACAGACAGTTATGATGTATATATGATTGTGTATGTCTATTCTAATGTGTCACTTGTGTTAATGGGCATTAAATGCATGCACATATAAAAGCAGTGGAGTTTGGTGCCCTGGTAGCTGGAGGTAGAGCCTGGAGCAAAACCTCTGAGCAAAGCTACTATGAACAGTTTCATTCAGGTGACATGAATATTCATTCATTTGGTTTTCTTTAATATTAAGCAGCTCAATAAATAATCGCTGTGACAAATCAAAAGGAGCAGGCTGTATCTACATGTTTGCAAATGTGTTTTCATAACACAGTCCTTAAGGGCTCTTGAAAATACCACAGTTATTTCAAACTTTAGCCTTCTTGACCAATCTAATCACCTTCAGTGGAGAAAGTAGACTCTGTAGAGTTAATAAAACAGCTACACCTGGTCTCACATCATTGTTCTGTGAGTTATAATGAAGACACTTAGCATACAAAGTAATAATGCTGTTACACAGAATGGTGCTATTTGAAGAGCAGGTAGATTACTTCCTGAAATGAAATTTGAATATTTTTGTTGAAGAATATATTTCTTACACTTAAAAATCATCATTTTTTTAGTTCTTTAGATCATTTGGGAGCCTTCAAGGCTGTCTGAGAACAACTCTTGCTGATGTCATTAAGATAGTCACTATCTTAGTAATGGAATCTCACAAATTACAATGTGTTTAGTTTCTGAGCCATTGCATTAAGTAAGTATGTATTATAGTAATATAGCTGATTTGTAATTATGAATCCGCTGTTTTATATGTAGAATCTATTTCATAATTTGCATAAAGGTATACCTGCTTTATGTTTACTTTTTCATGTTCAAATCATACTGAAAACATACTTTCCTTATTCAGTTTTATATTGTTTTAGTATCGAAAGAAGAGTCTTTTCTTTTTGGAGTATATTGCATCACAGAAATTATGAATGGATGCTTCATAGTATACAAAGCCAAGCTTAACAATACAAAAGTAAAATACAAATAGTAAAGTTTACAACACGTTCCTGTTAAATCCAACTATTAAAGACAACTCTGAAAAAGGAAAATGGGGAAAGCCCCTACTTTCAAAATCTATAACCCTATTTCTAACATGTTACGTTTCTGCATCGATTCAAACCTTGTACTAACTGAAAAAAAGACAAAAACAAAATATTGCATTCTGAATTTGATGCCAGGAACGTATTTTAAAAAAGGGTTGGGACAGGTTTATGTTTACACCACCTCTGTCGCCACCTCTTCTTGTAACAGTGCTCTGAACGTGTTTAGGAACTGAGGCCAGTTGCCGTACTTTTGAAAGTGAGATGCTTTCCTGTTTTATTTGATATAGGAGTTCAGTGGCTCAATCTCCTTTTCTGCTCAGTCTCTTTTAAAATATACTCCATTTTATAATGTGACATTTTGTTTTTGAATAGATTTTTTCACAAAGAACGCAATAAAAATGATATACAAGTAAGTGTGATTGATTGTTAATATAATAGGTAGGTGGGAAACTAACCTTGAAGTAGATTTGTTTAGACATGCAAATCTCTTATGCAGTGAAAGCACATTCTGTCATGGAAACAGAAAGTAAGTAGTGCACATTAAAAGCTCAGCTGCTTAGAGTAACATCTTTTTCAGCTGGATGGCAGTTGATTTTTAGTAAAGTTTTTGCACCACTGGGCTATGCGTACGACACACTGCACATTTAAAATAAAGAATCGTATCTAAAGAGTTTAATGTCTCTAAATGCCTCTAATTCAATTTTTTTTAAATGTGTTGCTGGCATCAAATTCAGAAACAATACAATTTTATTTGATATGTTGTCTTTGTATTTCCAAATAAACATAGAGTTTAAAGGGTTTGTACACATCATTGTGCTATATTCGGTTTTCACTTACCCAACTTTCCCCAACTTTATCGGGAAATAGGGTAGTAATACAATAGTTTTCATATATAGTTGGTAGGTAAGACATGGGTAAGAATGATAACAGAGTGAATCAAGGTGTTGGTGGTGTACTGAAGGTAGCTGATGTCTCATCAACATCTCTGTGATTCTAAATAAAATTCTTATGATCTCATTATACTAAACTTAGCAATCAGCTCATAGAAGAGTGTAAGGATATTTCATTATTACAGTGTTCAGAGTGGCACTGAAACGCCTAACATGGAGTGTATTACATCAACTCAGATTAGTTTTTCAGTACACTTACCTTTAGCAGTGATTGTGTTCATGTAATATGTGTTACTATTGTGGAAATGACTTTTAAATCAAGATCGTTTATTGTTTTTGTTTTTTTATCAGTATATCTGCACATACTCACTCATGCAACACTACCCCCCACCCCCACAAAAAAAGAAAAAAGCACAGACGTGGTTATTATTTAGGGAATTGTGTATTTCTAAAGAGGAACGTGATCATTTAACACTTTTACCCCCTCCAATAATTTATACAATAAACAGGAGCCTAAGTCACTTCCTTAATAATTTAGATGTAAGCTAATGTTGATTTATTCAGGAGGGCTAGAGCCGGCGGGCAGCCCCATGGAGCTGAAATGTGTATTAAAGTAGGACAGAAGCAGCCGGTGCCGTAATAACATTTGGATAATTTTATTATGGCTCACGGCTCAGTTCATTTCCTCCTCCACTCGCTGCATGAAATTGTTTGATTCTCGGAGTGCCTTGAGTGAGTCGAGAAGGTGACACAAACACACGTGCATGCACACACACAGACACACACACACACTTTCCGCAGACACTCATGATTTACGCTCACGCACGAACATGCAAATTCACCTCTTCTCCCACTTTCTGTCTGTTACACATGCCAAAACACATATACTGTAAGATGACAGTTGAAAACATGCACAAACACTCAAAGCAACACTTGATGCATCGAACACAGGAGGTAGTGATGTGTCTCATTACTGAAGCATGTTTGAAATCTGTTCGAGTGACAACACTCAGAATAGAGCCTGACTGTGATTAATGCCCTCAATCATTTCTTCTGCTGTCAGAGAAAGAAAGAGAGAACGAAAGCAGTAAGAAAGATGAGAAAAGCTTTTTGACTTGTTTAAATGCCAGTAAAGCAATGGAAATAGATTGTTCTATCATTGCTGTGGTAAATGTTGTACCAACAACTTTGAAGTCATTAAAAAATGAGCTCAAAATAAAAATAAACAATGGGATGTTGAGCTGAATTCCTGAAAAAACATTAACCAACAAAAAGTCTACCATTTATTCATTTTGTGTAAACAGCATGTCACAGCAGTCCCTTCATTAAAGTAGTATTAAAATCCTGTTGTATTCTACTCGATTGTCAGTGCTGTTACAGAACATGTTATAAGAAACGTCACAACAAAACCAAAACAAAACAAAACAAAACAAAACAAAACAAAACTCTTTAGAAGTACATATTGTATAAATATTTCAATGTAAGAATGTTCAGTTATATGTTCAAGATAACTGTGGCTACAGTCTTGACAGCTTTAGACTATATCTGTGTGTTACTCATAAGCTGTGATTTTATATGAACGTTTGTATGCTGTTCTCCACTACTGCACTGGAATGATCCAGGTATTGTCTATAGTTTGGCACACCAGTCTACCTTCTGGGTACCGTTTCCCAGGATGACGGGAAAAACAGATATTACCTCCCTGTCACTGCTGGACTGAAAATAGTCCACCAACCAAATCTATTCAGACAACAGCAACAACAGGATCACCAATGAGCACGAATCTAAATACTTATTTAAATGTAGGATATTACACCTCTGCTCTGTTTTATTTCTGGATTTCTCTTTCCGGGTATCGGCCATGGCCTTAGTTCTGGCAGTGTTTCACCTGAAGAGTAGTTTGGACTAATTGGGATTCATTCTCCGAGTGGACAGCAAAGCACACCTACTCTGTGGTGGTCCTGAGAAATGATGGACAGGGTATCAGTGATCTAGCAAAGTATTTATAGAAACAGATGGAGTGTACAGTAATTGTAAGTGTACGACAGGAGTGTCCAATATTATTCACAATGGGTCGGTGTGACTGCAGGTTTCAGTAGCTCACCTGATTCTACTAGATTAATCAACTGCTCAAACTTGAATGAAAACCTGCCGCCCCACCAACTCCTCAAGGATAAGATTGGACACCTCTGGTGTATGGCATGTGGAGCTGATAAAAAGGCCATTAGTGTAGAAGATTAGTTTGTATGATACAGACTAATACAGACCAGGCAAACTGAACAAAAGTCTGTATCATACGAAAGAGCTGCCCAGCGAACTGAGTGCTGAAGTGCATAAAAACTGTCTGAGCATTGTCCCTGCATTCATTGTTGGGTTCCAAGCTTTCTTTGAGCAGGACACATGCATGGCATCTACCAGCATGTTCCATGTTCCAGTGCTTTAGACCACTACACAGGTTTCTCAGCATTATAGATGGAGAAAGGCTTGCATGCGTCCAGAATTCCAAGTAGCCTGTTAAAGTAGCTTGGTTTGAGATTCCTTTATTTGGAGCTTCATTAATTGATGGTGTCATCAAGTCTAAAATGACCATGTGCATCACCATTGGACTCTGGATTAGTGGAAATGACAGAAGAATGCAATCTACCTTAATACATAGTGCCAATTGTGATGTCAGTTGAACGAGAATCAAGTGTCTGGGATTGCAGGGAAATGTGAATGCTATTTACATGGTCACATTTTAGAGAGCCGAAAAAGGCCCTTACCTGTTTTAACAGCAAAACAAGCTCCATAAAGAAATGCTTAGCTGATTTTCGTGTGGAAGAACTTGACACAGGGCCCTGACTCTAAACCCCATCGAACACATTTGAGATAAACTGGAACACAGGCCTTATCACCCAACATCGATGCTGTCTTCACTAATGCTCTCATGGCTGAAAACAAGTGAGTCCCTGCAGCCATGTGCCATAATCTAATGCAAAGCCTTCACAGATAAGAAAGAACGCTGGTTTAGCAGCAATGGGAGGACCAAGTCCAAGGTTAATAGAGGTAGTAGAAGGAGCATGTAGATGTGCTGTCCACATATTGTTGACTACGTAGTAAACGTTCACATACCCGTCAGTTGAAACACCCCACAAAGGAGGGAATACAAACATGAGTACGAGTGCGTGCGTGTGTGTGTGTGTGTGTGCTGTAATATCCTTGCGCATCATCACATACAATCAACCATCTCGGTTAATTCATTTATTTTCTCGGCTAATAATCAACATAAATCACACCAAGCTCCAACCACAACGACATGCAGAGTGTGCGATGTGATGTGATGTATGTGTGTGTGCGCGCGTGTGTGTGAGGAATAAAAGCCTCCCTCTCGATGCTTCCCTTTCGCTGTGCGCGCTCCCTCCCGCGCGCCCCCGGTCCATCCATTTGCAGGAAGCGCCCGGGGCAGCGCTCCATTCGCGCGCTAAAATCACAGCGATCATCAGCGGCTCCACAGCAGCTCACAGCCAGCGGATCCTCAGCGGAAACAGAGCGCGCGCGCAGGTTAGCCGCACGAGCAGCAGCCGCAGCTTCGCCGCTCTCATCGCTTCGTTCCGGGGCGCGTGTGCTGAGAGCCGAGCACGACGGGGGCGGCAGGGCGCGCGGATACCCGGCGGCCCGCACAGATACACACACACACACACATATACACACACATATACATATACACCCCGGAGCTGAAGCACTCAGCGCTGGAGCGGAGCGAGGAGAAGAAGAAAGAGGAGAGAGGAGAGTGGGGGCGCGTGGTCCAGGTAAAGGGGGTGCGAGATTTGGGCGCGCGCCCGTCTGAGTCTGTGTGTGTGTGCGCGCGCGCGCGCGTGTGTGTATGTGTATGTGTTTATCCCCCCACCCCCAAACCCCCACCAAGCAGGCAGTGACTTGGACAGCAGCGTTTACGCATGTGCCGGAAACCGGGTGGGTTTTGGGGCTCAAACATCGGTTCGGTCCGAGCTGGCGTGTGTTTTTTATGTGTTGCGGGACACAAGAGAGAGAGAGAGAGAGAGATAGAAAACTGTATGTCACTGTATTCCTTTAAGCCATCTCTTCTAAAAGTAGAGGCACTCCACCACTCGACCTCGAGACTGAAGAGCAGAACAGAAACACGGTCACTGAGCTGGCCGGCTGAGCGGACAGCTCTGGTGGAACTGCTGTGATAGTCTTGCCGTTAGCTTCTGGATCGCCAGTGGGGTTTTTATTCCCGAGATAAACCAGCATTTGTCATATACTATGGCGCTTTCCATTTACGGCATTTCTTATGCCTGGTGTCCGGTTAATGTGCTTTATCAGCTGGGCATTCATCACCCAGCAGCTCAGTACCAAAGATAGGCAAGGTTAGCTAATGTTAGATCATTGCCTTATTACTTACCCTGTTGGTGTTTTCACAGTGGGTGTTTTTTTTAAGTATTTTATGATAATTTAGTATTGTTATTATTTATTTTATGCTAATTAACTGTTTTTGTCAGGAGTGGTGTAACACACGCCTACATGTCCCACACATTTATTAAATCAACATTAGTCTAAATCTACTTGCAAAGCTCCATCTTGGGTCAGATTCAGCACCTAACCCAGGCTTAGGAATTGTGGTTTCTACTGCAGAACAGTTTGAACAAAGCTGTGCTAATGTCTGTGGCTTCTGAGATGGATGGGCTGTTATTGTTATTGAGCATCAAATCTCAATTCTCGAATTTCAAAGGATGTACATTTTTACACTGTTCACTGGTGACACGCTAGTGTGGATGGGTCATGAAAGTGGCAGCTGTGACTGATGCTCCGGTCGCCATGCCAGCTGGCTGAGGTTCGGGCCACTGTAGTGAAGCACAGGGGGTTCACCAGAGGCTGCTTTTCCGGCTCTGTGAATAGCACTCATGTTGTGGCATATTGTTTTCTGGCACTGTGCTCAGCCTGATGGGGACTGTTATCTGGCCTGTGCATCAGGCTCTGTGTTTAACAGCTTTACACTCTAAAAAATAAACATGCCTAAAAGGGTCCTTTGGAGGGATGCCATGGAAGAACTAATTTTGGTCCCACAAAGAGCCACTACAGGGATGGGTATTTTTGTAAATGACCTTTGTAAAGATTAACTAACTCCCACATAATTTCTTAGGCTTTTGACAACACTCTTTGGTTGGCAACAGTTTGCAGTTTTTGGCGTTTTTTGGAGAGGAAAAAAACAGGTGCTGTATGTAAGTGTAAATGTTACATGCATTAATAATCTGATCATTATTGGATATCAGCAGTTACCTGATTTTTTTAAGTGATAATTTAAACATCATGAATTAAATCAGAGTAAGGTTTAAAAATCTGACTGGATTAATAATCCAATAATCCGGTTTCAGTAAATGCACAGTCTTACACTGAAGTCTTTCACGTTCCTCATTCAGGCCATGAGCAGAAACAGACATGATACTGGAAAAAAGCAAGCAGCATTTAACACAGCAACTGTGAGACGGCAGCAGTAAACCTGTTGAACAAATTACTGACAGAATCTGATTGTCTGCAGTTATCCGATTATCTGTATATACATGCACTCACTGTCTTCATCACACCTACACTTCTGATTTACATTAGTGTCTCGTTAAAGAACATCATTCGCTTCTTTTAGACAGCCAAAGTTTTTGTGTGGCATCGCCCTAAAGGAGACTTTCTGGCAAGATTTTAAAGGTGATAAAAACCTCTCAAAGAGCACCACTTACTCATTAATTCAACCGACAGTTAATCCATGGCAATGAAAGGATATGAGAAGACGTTTTGAGACGGATAAAATTTAGGCATCTAGTTCAGTGGTTTCCCGACAGGTCCTGTGGGCACACTGCCATGAATGTCTTCCTGCTGCAGTGCAGATTGGTTGGATTAGGTGTAGGGAGGCAGGGCTGCTGCAGGTTTAGAAAACACTGCATCGGTTCGTTATTTTGCTGTGCTTATCATACTGTCATACTGTTACACTGCCATTGCAATACAAGTGTTAGTCACTGCTCATAGCCCTCCAGAGTGGCCAGTGGGGCAGTGACCTGACTGAGCTGACATGCATGAGTTAGTGGCTGTGTGAACAAGGATGATGGAGTGTAAGCTCTAAGTGTCATACGTGTTTATGATCATGTATGAACGCTCTCCATCACGTTTTGTTGATTTTCTAAGAGAAAGTAAGTTAACACATCCAGAGAATAAACACAAAAATGGCTTTATCGGCAAATCTGAAAACATAAAATGTGCAACAATGGTTTCATATCATTTTAGCTTTTTTTTTTACTGTATGTTGCATGTAAGATAAGCTGTAATTGTGTATTTCAGTGTGCAGAGGCGTCTTCTCTGTAGGGGTGGAGGGGGGTCTGTGTTTGTGACAGCAGCCTGTGGCTCATCATCCATTTGTTTGATGTGCTATTAATATTGTATCATACACTAATTAAAGAAAGAGTGGCAGGTTGTTCCTTACCTGAGGAAAATAACTTCTATTGAGATGGTATCAATCTGTATCCTGTTTCAAAGCCTGTGTGTGTGGCAAGGGAGGATGTGACAAGGTATCAACTCATTTTACTTTTTCTGTCTGTTGGCAGAGAAATCTTTTTTTACTGAACTATAAAAGAAAACAGCAGCACATTCAGCATAATCTCCATCTGCTGTATCTGTAGTGCTGTCAGTAGCCACAAACTATAATCGACCATTCGCAAAATACTTGGTCGTCTTAGTCACGTCTCCCTTAGTTATTGCTGCTGCATGGATATTTATGGGTAATTTGGATTTTTTTTTAGAGGCAAATTGGCTGGCAGATGACTAACTAAATGTATACCTCAGCCAATAATCAGCCTAACGAGCAATATAAACAACAGTAACTGCTCTTTAGTGTCTCCCCTTTTTCAAATTTAAATAACATGAATTAAACAAAACTACTGGAAGCTACGCCTTTACATGTGCTAATGCTAACACTAAAGCTAATCCCAAAAATAGCTGATGCAACATATGTATGTTTTTTTCTTTTGTTTGTTTGTTTGCTTGTTTTTTTACATAAAACAATACTAAATTATGGCACATTATGAAAGGTATTTATACTGTCACAACATGCCAAGAAAAAAGGGTAAGTTCATGATTAACTTGAACATTGCTGTTTTATTTGGAACAGAACACTTTTAACCAGCCTGTATAGTGAGAAGACCAATTCTATTTCCCTACACTTTTTCTTCCCACTGGCCAACCTGCTCACGCCTACTAACCCTATCCATTAAAACAGCAAAAACAGAATGTTTTATGGATTATATGGGACTGTGCAGTAACCATTCCAAAAAGCTAATCTATTAAGCTAATTGTCAGCAGCTAAGGAAAGAAAATCCATGTTAGCATGCTAACTGATCTTGTTGTGTAACATTAATTATCATTAGACATCATATTAAAATTATTATTAGCAGCCTACGGTGACCTAGGTCTTCCACATCTTCCACACCTTTCTACATTATACACCCATTGTTCCTCTGCACATGTACTGTGAAAACTCTTTGAGACTTAACAAGTTTATTGTGGCTCAGTGGTTGACGCCACTACCCACCAGATGTGGGAGACAGAGCTTTAAATCCCAGTGTAAGTAGCAAATGCTGAGATACACCAATATGAGTCCTTGGGCAAGACTCCTAACACTGCATTGGCTTACTTGTAAATTAATAATCTTGTAAGATGCTCTGGATAAGATCATCAGCTGAATGTGTAAAAGTTATGAAAATCTAAAGTGAGACACGATGCATCAATTCTTAAAAATATATATTAATCTTAATAATTTGGACTCATTTGCTGCAACTGCCATTTTTGCTGCAGCTCAGTTTTGATGTGTTTCGCTCTATTTAGTAAAAGAACAGAAAGAGTCAGGACAACTAAGCATCTTCAGTCCACTGACTGCTATTGTATGTGCATTTTGAGACAGTGGGTTTCTGTCCTTTTCTGCTCTGTATCAAAACCATTCCCTTTGGTGGCCCATGTGCCACAGATATGATGAATGCTGAAGTAGTCCACTGAACTACATAATTCCTTTAACTGAACCATATGCTATGATTCTTCTTGCAGAGGACAAAAACTTACCTGGCTAATTAAAAACCACCCGCCCACATGCGCACAAATACAGCTCGCTTCTCATCATCCGTACACACTCCGATTTAAGTATCGTTCAGTGAGGAGTAGTTGTTGAAGTGCTGCCCACAGTCTGGGCTTTAGTTGCAGAGTTTTCTGACTCACACATCTAGAATATTCAACATGTTGATGTGAGCTTGGAAACATCTCAAACCCAGGTTACTAATCTCTCTCCCTCTCTCTGCCTCCTTTTCACACTAGTTCTCATGCATATGCATCCATATGAATATGTATAAGATTAAGTTTTAGAAAGCGTAAGATGTCAAGAGTGCCTTTCCATGTTCCTGTCTTCCTTTTAACTCTTTATGGCCTATAAGTGCGATGTGCGTAGGTATGGCAGGTTTTAAGAAGGAGGTCAGATATTCATGGCGAGTGAAGCCAAGTGAAGTGCGGGAGAGCTGTAGCAGTGTGTGTTGCGTTAAGTAAAGAGCTGTGAAGTTGCTCATTAGCACTCAAAAGCCTGAGAAGGCCTGGCTCTAGGAGTAATGAGATGGGATCATGAGCTGTGGGCAATTACAATGGACAGTGATACTGCAGGGGCAAGCTGTCAACATTATCCTCTATTATTCATTATAATGTCACTGTTGTCTCAGGAAGTCAGGAGACCATTATGTGTTCATTTAGTTCATAATTAGCAGAAATGTAAAGGTAAATTTCAACAAGTTTACATGATATCAAGTGTTCTGTATTTAGTGTGCCCACTTAATTTTCCTAAATTGAAATCAGCAGGGATAATTTTTCCACATTCTAAGTTCAACTGAATTTATTTATTATTTTTCCCCACCTTTTGTAAATTAACAGTAATCTAATATATCAAGGACTGATCAGGTTTATTCTGAGGACAGCAAAATCATGCCAACATGTTTTGACAGTGTTTGTGAGAGTGCTACCTTGAGTCTCTCGCTGTGATGTCAACCCTAATCAGCGCCCAAACTTTTTTTTTTTCCAGAAAATGGTTCCAAAATCATCATCTGACTGTGTTTGAAAGGCAAAAGTAGTGCTGTTGATTAATTCTGCTGGTCTGCCCATGCACTATAGCTAAATATCATTATTATTTAAAATATATTATGAGACATCAGTTTATCCAGCTGTGGTTCTAGACTGCTGTGATGGAGGGTTGGGCTGTGAGAAGAATGTGAAAGCAAGTGCAGGAATATATGCTTACCAATATTTTGGTAACCAAATGGCTTTTATTTTAAATGAGGCTTAAATTTATGGAAATTGAGGAAAATTTAATCAGACCTGTAGTCAATACACTGAAATGTACCTTTACATGAGATGTTTTACAGATCTGATGTAAATGCTAATAAAATAGTAATACAGTGGTAGTATTACATGAAGTAATAAATAATTATTAGTTCAAACTAGCTTGTAAGAATAGAGAAGAGAATGCAAGGAGTGGGCTATATGAAGAACACCATATATCATGGTTTTAACTCACCAATGTTTTACTGATTGCTTGTCCTGCATGGTGCCATTATATGTGCACTGGTGAGCTGCTTTATGCTGTGCATCTGTTTTGCTTGTTTAAGGAAATTATTTTTGTGAAGATTGAATTTTGCGAGGAATGGTAGAACCTGTCCCATTAGAATGAATCTATTGCCTGAATGAAAATCTGGTGTGACCCAAGTTCCCTCTATTTGCAACGAACCTAGTAAAACCCATCGTTTGCCAGCTGGCTTGAAAATGGTGTGTTTCAATTCTCAGTCTGAACACATCAATAATGCTGCATAAAGAATCTGGAAATATGTTTCACTAACAAACTCTGTGCAGCTAATTGTGACTTTTTTTAATTTTGAAAATTCTTATTTCACAGGACAGCTGGGTGTCCCTAAACTTTAGGCCTGTGTATTTCTCGTGTCTTTAAAGCGCGTCCTCTACAGTCTCCTCGGTGCCTTTTCACACACATACACGTACACATGCACACTTAAGTGTTACCCTTTCGTGATAGCCCAGGGCTCTGGCAGTGGCTGCAGCTCTATCGCACCTTGGTGTTCATTTCCGCAGTGCTCGGTGCGGGGCCTCGGAGGGAGAGGCGATTTGTGACGCTGCGCTCTGCTATGTGCTTTTTTTTTTTTTAAGTGCTTCTTCTGAACTTCTCTATCACTGCAGATTAGTCAGGGAACACATTACCTGCCTGCGCATAAAAAAAAGCCTCCTCCAATCCTCCACACAGCCATGTAACGAGCCTGATGTGCCTTTTGAAGAGCGGGCATGTTATTTTCCCTTGTGCCCGCGGGCCACCCTGCCATGCAAATGATTATGAAATTAAATTTAAAACTATACATGTATTCTGCCTCTCTCCCTTATCACCATCTGCACAAAGCGCATACAAATCAGGCCCGGATCAGGGCCCCAGCTCAGGACTGCACTTTAAAGCTCGGCTAATTGCTAATTGGGTATCTAGGTGTGAAATGGGCTCCACTAACGAGAATTTCAAATGTGAAGGAGAGGAGAAGGAGTTCTTTTTTTCCTCTTTTCCCTCTGCCTCTCTGTCTTCTCTTTCCTTTGAGAGATGTCATAGCTGTTTCTGGTGACATGCCTGCGGGCAGAAATGACAGAACGAGACAAAAGAAAAGAGGCTTCTCGTTTTAAAATGGAAGCTCATCCACACAGGAAGATCTCTGTGCTACAGAGGAGTCAAATGAGAGTCTACTGCTACTGTGCTCCAGGTGCAAGAGAAAGGCAGAGCGAGGGAGGTTGACAAATACATGGTCCTCACATGTACTTGTACGTGAATTGGTATGTGATAGTGAACTTATATGATCTAATACTGAAGCCAAAATATGTTTGACTTTGTGCATTGCAGCAAATTACATTCTTTCAAATGTATATATTTAAAAAAAAAAACATCAGTTCAATATATCAAACCGTTCTCTTTTTCTCATTTCACTTCTTTCTAGACCTTCTTTTAAGTCTTTGTCTTATTATATTGACAGATCACTTTGCTTGACTCACAGCTTAATGCAGGTCTGTGTCACTGCTATGCTGTGGTCAGAAACTGAGCCCTGCTGAGTGGCTACAAAATGGCACATGGCATACAAAAAGACTACAAAATGGCAAACACATATTGTGCATTGGTTAAAGTCTTTAACAGTACACTTTCAAGTTATGTGTATCTTATTAAAGTGGCTAGTGAAAGCAGCACTGAGAATGGCCAAATAATACCTGCTCAGGAGAGGCCTTCTTCTAAAGTATATTGTAGAAGGTGGTTGATAAACTATGCAGTAAACAGACGGGTTACAGTCAGTAATTGTAAACATACAAGGTTTACCTATATAGTTGGGGTACCTGATAAAATGACCAATATATGTAGGCAGTGGATGTAGGACGCTTGTAAAAATGTAAAGAAATGGCTTTACATACTAAAATACGATGTTTGTACGCTGCAGCGATTCACCCTGCAAAGCCTAAAATACAAGAGTCCATCTTTGCAGGAGTTCATCATACATTTATGTATTGACATCACATGCAAAAGCTCAGAACGAACTGGCCTGATGTTTAGGTCCAAATCAAATACAAATCTAGGCCAAACTAAAATACATTATGAGACATCAGTTTATCCAGTTGTGGTTCTAGACCGCTCTGTGGGAGGGTTGGGGTGTGTGAGAAGAATGTGACAGAAAGTGCGGGCCTATATGCGTACCCATTTCTAGTAACCAAATGTAACCAAATGGGCTTAAAAGAGAAATGTATTCAGACCTTTAGTTAATACACTGAAAGGTACCTTTACATTAGATGTTTACAGATCTGCTTTAATGAATAATAATTAAAACTACTAACTAGCTTGTAAGAATAGAGAAGAGAGTAGAAATGTAAGGAGTAGGCTATATGAAGAACAACATCCATTATGTATGTAATGTATTATGTATTGACATCACATGCAGAAGCTTAGAAAGGGTTGGTCTGATATTTATGTCCTATATACAAAATCAAATATACTGATGAAGATTTGGAGACAATAGAAGATTATTAACATACATACATCAAAATTTTATTCACCAACCAAGTTTTGACTGAGTTGTCTGTGAATAAACTTTAGAGTCAAGAGCCATCCCCTCGTTGTGGTCCAAAGCACACCCGGCATCACAAAATGTTCTTCCACTTGTTGTGTGCAGTTACAAATTTCCACCAAAGAGGCCTCGAAATCTCCAAACCTTACATGCAGCTTTAAGCCACCTAAATAAGTTATTTAATTTCCGCTGCAAGCGTTTGTTTGACTACACTGAATGAGAACTGTGAGATCTATTGACCAGACATATTGAGCAATAAGCATATTCTGAGAGAGAGTATGATTAACCTGATGGTCCATGTCTTACTAACTAAGTTAGTTACTGTAATCTACTGCTGAATTCCAACTGCATTAGTCTTCAGAGCTACAATCATTGACTTAAACAGCATTACTTCAAAATTTCTGCATAATTCAGTTATTAAGCTGAGACAAAGTACACTCATCTTCAAAAGAATAGTTGCACTCAGAAGGAGGTGTCAGATTGCAATGCTATTGAGAATGATATTGTCTCTCAGTGTGGCGTCAGGATACCATGTTTTCCTAATACTACATGCCAGACTTCTTAACATGAAGTTGTAGAGGTTCCTAATGGTGTCCTGCGATAAGCCATCCCATGCAGCAATATTTTTACATAGTTCCTGCAAATGTTGCAGTAGAGGTATATGTACAACAGCATCCCACACATTTAAAATCAAGGAAAGTTCTGACAGTGGCACTGACCACGGTGCCTCTACGCATGTTTGTTGGTCATCTCCACCAAGACACAAGCGTGACTCGTCTCTGAATATGACCCGCTGCCATGCTGAGTAACTGCCTCACCGTTGCAGTCTTTGGCGAAGTTGACGTGGTGTTAAGGGCAGTCACTGTAACTGTCTGCATGCATGCAGTCCTGCATGTAGCCATCTGCCAATGGTGCTGGCACTAACAGGGTGACTCATGAAGGACATCACTGCTCGTGGAATGTCTGCAATCATGGCTGTTAGGTCACTCTGAGCATGTTGGACAATCTATCAGTTCTCCCTCTGTGGTTTGTGTAAGTCTCCCAGATCCTTCATGGCGCTGGTGCATGCCTTCTTCTATCCACTACTGCCAACAGAGGGCTATGGTAATATCCGCATGACCAGTATGGCGTATAAGACAGAATTCAAACTGCTTAAATTGCTTTTCTCTAAGGCATACATTGCTTTCAAAGGATGCTACCAACACACCACCATGCTTACATCACATGCACGTCCAAGCGTGAAACCTGAATCGTCCACATGTTTCTCAATGTCAAAACTGCACACCAAGTTTAATTCCTGTCATCCATCCGGATGCAAGGTTTTTTGTGTTTTTGGAAGGTGTGTAAGTGCAATTCAGAGTGGTTAAATAGTGAAGTATGCTTTACTAGAGAAACGTAGCAACTTCTCATCAATAGATTTTGTATGTAGTGGTGGTAATTGTAAAATAGTGATAAATAATTCTTACTTAAACTTATTTTTTAGGAGTGGTGCTATTTTGCACTACAAGGCCCTGCATGTACTACTCCACCATGCATGAATTTAGGCCAGCCTAAAAACCTGAGGCATTAAACTCTTCAGACGTCTGGTTCTTATCACCACCACTGTGAGCGATTCTGTGATAACGATAATGATGGAGTTATACAGAAATCTGGGGAAAAAATTCCCTTCAACAGAAGGCAAAGCCTCTCACTGGCTCAAACACATAAATGTCTATCAGGTCATGCCAGGACAATTCAGTCCCAATGCACTCTTCTATAGGATAAATGTGAAGACGTTAAGTAAAGCTAACATGTCACAAGATTTTTAATGCAGTCTTCTGATATGTTAGTGCTAGCAGAGAGGTTTTGGAAGAGAGAAAGTTCTTACCAGGGTAAGGTGGACATTTGATTCCAGTGGAGGCTGGATGTTTGTTTCCAGTGAAAGCTGGATGTTTGTTTCCAGTGAAAGCTGGATGTTTGTTTCCAGTGGAAGCTGGATGTTTGTTCCCAGTGGAAGCTGGATGTTTGTTCCCAGTGGAAGCTGGATGTTTGTTCCCAGTGGAAGCTGTAAGTTTGTTCCCAGTGGAAGCTGGATGTTTGTTTCCAGTGGAAGCTGTAAGTTTGTTCCCAGTGGAAGCTGGATGTTTATTACCAGTGGAAGCTGTAAGTTTGTTCCCAGTGGAAGCTGGATGTTTGTTACCAGTGGAAGCTGGATGTTTGTTCCCAGTGGAAGCTGTAAGTTTGTTCCCAGTGGAAGCTGGATGTTTGTCCCCAGTGGAAGCTGTAAGTTTGTTCCCAGTGGAAGCTGTAAGTTTGTTTTCAGTGGAAGCTGGATGTTTGTTACCAGTGGAAGCTGTAAGTTTGTTACCAGTGGAAGCTGTAAGTTTGTTACCAGTGGAAGCTGTAAGTTTGTCCCCAGTGGAAGCTGGATGTTTGTCCCCAGTGGAAGCTGGATGTTTGTCCCCAGTGGAAGCTGGATGTTTGTCCCCAGTGGAAGCTGGATGTTTGTCCCCAGTGGAAGCTGGATGTTTGTTTTCAGTGGAAGCTGGATGTTTGTTACCAGTGGAAGCTGGATGTTTGTTTTCAGTGGAAGCTGGATGTTTGTTACCAGTGGAAGCTGTAAGTTTGTTCCCAGTGGAAGCTGGATGTTTGTTTTCAGTGGAAGCTGGATGTTTGTTACCAGTGGAAGCTGTACGTTTGTTCCCAGTGGAAGCTGGATGTTTGTTACCAGTGGAAGCTGTAAGTTTGTTACCAGTGGAAGCTGGATGTTTATTTCCAGGGAAAGCTGGACATTTGTTTCCAGTAGAAGCTAGATGTTGTTAGATGCTCAGAGTATTATAAACATATGGATGGGAGACTATGGAGAGTAAGTTGGAGAGTATGACCAAGGCATTAGACATGAGCTCTATTTCTGCTAGAAACTTCAAATCAACTCTCATATGACATGAGAGTGTATACACAGCATGCTTGTGTCTGTGTTTGTGTAGGTTATCAGTCAGTGTCTGTTTGCCGCCTAAATATAAAGTGGTCCAATATCTCAATCTCCTTTCTTCCTCTCTCTGGCATTATGTATGCAAGTGTGCGCGTGTGCGGGGGAAGGTGGGGTGGCTTTGATTTTGGGAATGCTCACTCACTTCTTTCTGCACCTTTAAGAGCGCGTGTCTGAGCTCGTAGCTGAAGGTCACTAAAACACACACACACACACACACACACACACAGAAAAGCTCTCAGCTCTGCGGTCCAATATAGCGCATGCGCAGTGCCCCGGGACTCATACAGTCTCAGACTGCAATATGGCGAGAATGCCTGGCAGCGGGGAGCGCTGCTCGAGCGGCGGGGAGAGAGAGAGGGACGGAGAGGAGGAAGAGGAGGAGGAGGGAGAGAAGGGGGAGATGCGGGCCATCCGCATCACAGCGGCGGGAGAGTGCGAGGAAGAGGAGGAAGCCGAGGAGCTCGCGTGGGGGCAGCGCGCGGAGCCGCGGGACGCGCGGACCGAGCTGGAGACCGAGCTGGAGCCCGAGCCGGATTCAGATCCCGAGGGGGAGGCGCGCTCGCGCTCCCCGTCCGCGCGCTGCAGGCTGAGCGAGAACACGCGCCTGGCCACGCGCTACGCCGTGCGCATCTTCCGCGAGTACCTGAGCGAGAGGGCGCAGAGTACGGACTTCGAGAGCATGGACAAGCACGCGCTGTGCCGCGCGCTGCGCTCCTTTTACGCCGAGGCGCGCTCCAAGAGCGGCCAGTTGTACAGCAAGTCGTCGCTCATCAGCATCCGCAGCTCCCTCAACCGCTACCTGAACGAGCCGCCTTTTTGCCGCGCGCTCGACCTCACCAAGGACCCGGAGCTGCGCGCCGCGAACCTGGCGCTTGCAGCCGCGCTGCGCCGCCTCGAGGAACAGGGCGCCGGGCCCGTGGTTCAGAAGCAGGCGATCGCCCGCGCCGACCTGCGGCGCCTGTACGCGTCGGCTGCGCTGAGCGCAACCTCCCCGTTTGGCCTGCTCAACAAAGTGTGGTTCGAGACGTGCATGTACTTTTGCACGCGCGGACGCGAGAACCAGCGCGAGCTCGAGGAGGATTCGTTTGGGCTGGCGGCGGACGAGGACGGCCGAAGGTTCGTCTACTTCAAGGCGCTCGGTGGCCCCTACCACCGGTCTCGTGGCACTAGCAACGGGGGTGGCACCACTTGGGGAAAGAGGCGCGCGGACGCCGACGATGAGGAGAGCGCGCCGCGAATGTACGAGACGGGCACGGCGCTGTGCCCGTACGCGAGCTTCGTGAAGTACCTGGCCAAGCGCAACCCGGCGTGCCGAGCCTTCTTCCAGCGCCCGCGCGAGCACTGCGGCGAGGCGGACGCCACGTGGTACGAGAACAAGGCCGTGGGCAAGAACCTGCTGGGCACGCGCATGCAGATGCTTTCGCGCGCCGCGCAGCTCTCCAAAACCTACACCAACCACTGCATCGGCGCCGTCTCCATAGCGACACTGCACAGCGTCGCGGGTTTCGGGTCCAAAGCCCCTTCGCAGCAACAACCGCCGATCGCGCAACTCGAGGCGCGGAAGGTGGGAAAACGGTCGCCACGCGCTCCCGTCCCAAACCTAAACGTCCAAGGCTCGGAGCCCGGCGCTCCCGCCAAAAGACTCTGTGCCGAGCCTCCGGCGATCATCGCGGTCAACGCGCGTGAGCACAACGGAGAGGCCACGCACGTGCTACAAGCGCAGGTAAAACAAACAAACGAACAAACAAACAAGAAAACAAAAAACGACAGCTCATTTAACCTGACGTCACGTCTCTGTCACGGGTCCCTCGTGCCCACGTCCATCAGCAGTTTCTCAGCGTGGCCTTGCTCTCTCCATCCAACTCTGTGACACCAGTCAACTCATCATAAACCCACTTTCTCACGCTCAACTCAATAAAGCAAACCCTTCTGCCGCTGTGTCATGTTTGACTCATCTCTGATCATCATAAATATTTGTCTGCAGGTGTCTGGCAAATATTTTCAAGCCTCCATTCGGTCAGGGGCTGCACTGTGTGGCTTCAGATGCAGGCCAAGTCCAGCTAAGAGGTTAACAACCCACAGGTCAGAGCTGTCTCTGTAGTCCAAAGTGACAGGTTAAGATAGAATGTATGGCCTCCAGCATGGTTGCTCATGGAGCTCTGTGAGGTAGGGACAGGAGCATCAGTGCAGTTTCAGTTCTGCATTATAAGAACGATCCTAGAAAGTAAGGATGCTTTGTAACAGAACCTACGGGTTGCTCTGAAAAGGGACCAGGACTGAATGTTTGTCAGGAGAAGTGTGTGGTAACAAATGTCCCAGCACCTATTACAGCAGCACTGCAGTGATTTGAGGAATGTAATAGACTCCCCCCACAACACACACACAGATTGCTGGCTCAACTCAGCATGTGTGTCATGCTTGCCTACTCTGTAATGGTCAAAATCATGTACATGCACCCTTTCCAATGTGTTTTAATCATAGTCATCACCACAGAAGTGAGCCTCCTGGGGCTACCCCAACAGCACGCATCCCTCCATCAGCATGTTGCCATGTGATGCTTGTTCCATGTGAGTTCTGATCTCATCAAAACAGAGTCACCATCCCTACCTCTCACTACCCACTGTGCCAAAAATCAGAGACACCTCCCCCCCATTTAATTTCCAGTTAAACTAACTAAATACAACTTTAGTCCACTCATTTCCCTATTACAGCTTTCCTTCTCAGGAGTCTTGTTTTCAATTTTCACAGAAATCTCCAGGGATTATTATTCCACACATCCACACTGGTTGCATTTAATGCTTCTAACAATTTAAGTAAACCCCAAAACATTTTACATTTAGATTTATGGTACTTGGCCTACAAACACCCTTGTTCAGAGTGACTCACAATTTACATTAAACATATTCAGTAATGTTGATGTCTGGATTCTGCATGTAGCTTCCTGACAGATACACATCCTTGCAGACCCACAGTGTTCAGTTGTCTTCGGTCAGTGAAAGGATAGGCAGAAACACCTATAGATTTGCTCAGATTCAAAAAGTGGAGATTTTTTTGTCTCTCAAAGATGAAGACTGTTTATCTAATGGTGACAATGGTTTTGTTTTGTGTGTGGATCTCATATCCAGCCTCCACATTAATACAGGCCCATCCTAAATATAAATAACTTGAATGCTTAATGGCTATTCTGACAGGTAATTAGACAAATGATGGGTGGTCTTTGACTTTTGCACAGCGATCGTGTAGTGGCTCTCAGTGATGCTCCTTACCTCGTCCTGCACTCTGTGTATTTGTGTATCTAGGCTTTCCCTGCTCCATCAGTCTTGACTAAGCTAATAACTTGCATTCATGCTCCATCCACAAATGCTTTTCTTTGTAGCAACTGCTGAGAGGTAGTGAACGCTGCAGATTTAAAGGGTCTATGTCACAAGGAAAAACCGTTTCTTGATTTTTAAGAAAGTTAGTCAGTGCTGATATTTTAGTCAGTGTCAAATAAAGCTTCTCCAAGCTCACAAAACTAGCTCTGAAAGCCTGTGTGGGTGGAGCCTATATAAGCCAATTAACAAGCCATTCCAGAGCTGAGTGCCTGTTAGGCCTGTGCAGTTTCACTATAAGTCAACTCCAATTCTGATTCCAAGTAACAGGAATCGAGGAAGTAGATTCCACACAACAACTCTGATTCAAAATCCAAGACAGAGAGATGGACATCTGGTAAAACATAAACAGTACCATATTCACAATATTTGAAATATCAGGGAAACTGGAAAAGCTAACACTAACTAAATTAACTTGACTAATGGTGGTTGTTAACCTGTTTGTATCTCTTTCCAATTCTTGTTTGATTGCAAGGTTATTATACAGTTAGACTTTTGATGTGTTGTGGAAGCCTTTATTTTTAGTATACTGTCTTATATAACTTAGATAACTCCTAATTCCCAAACCCTGAAATCTAGGAATCCATTCAGCTCAAGTGTCTATTACAGCAGGAAAACCACTGACCTTTGCAGGGCCAGCACTGTACAAGCTAGTCTAACTTCTGCACAATTATGTGGCACAACCAAGCCTGGTGGGACTGTGGACAGTGCTACATAGTTAAAGGCATGGATAGAAAGTGTGTGAGGTGGATACTGACTTTTACCCACTTAGACAGGTGGCTTATTATGTAATTCCTGAGTGACCAATTTGATTTGTTTGATAAGCAAATGCTGGGACTCCAAATGATGCAATTGTCATTATGATGAACCAAAAACCAGCAGAGTGAACTTGTGAGCTGCTTAGGGATGGAAGAAAAAGGCTTGAAAACAGTTCCTGGCCTGAGATGCCTTCACCAAAAGCGTTATACCCTGTTTTGCAGTTCACTTAGCTGTGCCGCACTGTGGCAGCCTGACTCCAGCACACAGTGTGCATGATTACAGAGGGTTAATGCTTGTTTTTTCCAGGTCAGTATATAAGCCAGCCCATAGAATTCATCTTCTGTGCACGGTTCATCCTCCAAGACAGTCCGCCTCAGATAAGAAAGCTGCGCTCTCGGCTAAATGGGCACCGAGACGGGCTCGCACTAACAACACTTATGCTTTGTTTTTTGTTTGCTTTCTTCATCTTTAAAAGAGCGTGAGTTTGCCGGTGGCTGTTGCATTGCGCTTCGCTAAATGCTGACCGCTGAGATTGGGCGAGCAGCTTTTTTCACAGCACAAGCAGATGATATGATCTGTGAGAACGCCGGAGCAGTCTTGCAGATGCTAATGAGAACAATTATAGCAGAAGCACAGTAATGACTGTAATTACCTGCTGACAGCAAAATCAGTGACAGCAAATTTATTGACCATTGGTGTGGTCACAGCTGTACAAGGATGTAAGATTGTGCTATTGTTGGACTCGGTATATGGTTTGTGTTGCTGATTTATTCTGTTGTGCTTTTTTCCAATCAGTTTCACCTCTCTTGTTCATCAGAGCCATGGCCTAAATTCAGCACTGTCCTTTCGTCACATGGTCACATGAGCCATTAAGGGGACTGGACATTCACTGCAGTCCCACAGGGACACATTTGCTGCCTCCAGGGTGTCTGTCCAACTGTTCTGCTCTCTCTGCTTGTCTCCTCTTCTCCGCCTGCTCTCCCTGTCACATACACACTTAACCCATGTGTACAAGCTCAGGCTATCAGTGTGTGCAAGAAGGTGTGTGTCGTCCCTACTGAACTATTGCATCATCTTCTTTGCCTGTTTTTTTGCTCTGTCCATTTAATTCTATTCTGTAGAACACTAAGAGCAGACCAAAGAGAGAGATGGGAAGGTTCTTCATAATTTCATAATATTTGTCAAATAACCCCAAATGATGATTTGTGTACTGTACTGATGCAAGCAGTCTTGCTGTATGTCTGACAGGAGCATCGCAGCAGCAGTGTGGCAATGTCGACTCGGCCACTGTTGGCTCGCTCGCCAGCCTCCCCACTGGGCACGGCTGGCATCCCCACACCCGCTCAGCTCACCAAGGCCAATGCGCCAGTGCACATCGATGTGGGTGGACACATGTACACCAGCAGCCTCGCCACACTCACTAAATACCCTGAATCCAGGTAAAACACAACACAGCACACATACACACTATTAACAATAGAACAGGACTATGGTTTTAGATGGCAAGCTCTAGGCCAGTGTGCGCTGAGCCGGGTATTTTAGGTTTTAGGTGAGAGTATGTCTGTTCCCTTGCGATTTTCTTTGTGACTTAACTCCAGATCCCATTTAGCTGTTATTTCCCACCCTTTCTTCATCGCGACACTCCTGTCATCCATAATTGCTTTTTAGCCTTGCTCTTCTAAGTCATGCTGTCTGGGCTCGTATGTGTGCTTCATGTATGAGTCGTTTGTCCTTTACATTGCTTATATGTCTGAGGGTGGTAGTGTGTGTCTGTCTGTCTTGTCTATGCTCATTAGCTCGCTGACCGGTACATTTCTGCCATGCCAGGGAGCATTAATGTCTTGTGGCTGCTGACTGAGTCAAACATCAGAGGAGAGGCAAAGAAGAGCCTGCAGCAGAGTCTCCGGCCAGCACAGAGTCTTACTGCCATTTACTCAATCTCTCCTTCATACAGTCTCACTCAGTCTCGCACATTCTCATATGATCTCATACAGGCCTGCATAATCTGATATAGACTTACAGTTTCATAGACATCTCATACGGTCTCCTAGAGACTCATGATGTCACATAAACTCATACAGTCTCACACTGTCACACAATCTCATACAATCTCACAAAGTCACATACAATCTTTACAGTATTTCCACAACCTTACAATGTTGCTAACATAATGTTGTTTACACAGAATGCATATAGCATATTACATACTAACATATTGCCACTGTCCAAAGAAAAACAAGTATCTCCAAAATGCCAACAAAGAAGAGGACAAAAAACCTCACTTCATTTTATTGGAAGTCAATGAAATCAAACCTCTTTTCCCAAGCAATTTTGGGCCATTTCTTATGGTCCACTCATCGGGTCTATTTTCTCACAATGTAAAAAAGCAGCTGCTGTATTTAAATGATCCATAAAATTAAAAATCAACAAAAATGTTGATTTTTAATCATTTTTACTTTTACAATCTTACATCTTGCATATGACGCCATCATTACAGCACTGTACATAACAGTGACATCTGCATCAGTAGACGCAAAAGTTGCCTCCAGTTATGCCTGCTCTGATGTTGATCTCTGATAATGATGCTGGTGCATATGTGTGTGTGTCCATGTGGCAAACTGGAATCACCATCAAACTGGCATGTAGTGTAAAGACATGTGCGACACGCACAAGGACACAGATGTACACCCCTTCATATAGAGCAGCTCCCTCATGTGGCGTGTTCCTGTGTTTCTCCATCTCTGGACAAGTCTAACGTTACACAAGTATACACAACAGAACATCTCTGCGTGCTGAATCCCTCCTTTCTCTCACTCGCTCATCTCAGTTCATTAGGATAATGTTTCTAACAGTCATTGCTGCAAAGCCCCTACTTCGAGACCCAAAGCCCAATGTGGCAATCAAAAAAGAGCATGAGGTAGAAACCTTGAAAGGAACCAAGACTTTCTCCATTTCACACGCAGGATTGGACGCTTGTTTGACGGCACAGAGCCCATTGTGCTGGACAGTCTAAAGCAGCACTATTTCATCGATCGTGATGGTCACATGTTCCGCTATATCCTCAACTTCCTCAGGACTTCCAAGCTGCTCATACCAGATGATTTTAAGGTGAGTCTGACACTACTCCCATATCCCCCTACATTGTACCTCCACAGTACACCCAAAAACAGGAGCACATAATGCAGTTCACATACGTACAGCCTCATTTGAGAGCAAATTAATTGAATCTATACTGTAATATTCTAATTTAAAACTTTCTGATTTAAAATTAAGACTCAAAGGCTGTTCCTGATGGCTAATTTTAGCTGTATAGCATGTTGTAGTGCATAACCAATAATACTCAATCATTTCAAACTCAAATGTGAAATGAGAGGAATATGACAGTAAAGTGCAAACTGTAGCCAGCCCACAAGTAACAGCAATTAACACACCATCTAATCTCTCCAAGCACCAGCAAAGGCAACATGCTAACACAAAGCTAGTAGTAAAATACTCCTGAACCCAGAGTACAAGATGCCAACCACAACAAAGCAGCCAAATCTTTGCTGTTAGTTTTCTGGTACTACATTAAAGAAAAAAATGCTGTATGTCCTACTTATTAAAGTAGGGATTTGTGCTGTTATGTGGGCATGTGTAAGGATGAATGTTAACTGGCAATTACACAAGTTTGTGGAGTGATGCAAAAGTAACGTTAAGAGTAACGTAACTAATTACTTTCCACAGCGGGTACATAAGGGAAGTTGATTACTACCAACCACAACATTTTTGAACAGTGCTAATTTGTGGTTCATTTCCATTTTT
The DNA here is from genome assembly GCA_024036415.1 of Prochilodus magdalenae. Lineage (NCBI taxonomy): Eukaryota > Metazoa > Chordata > Actinopteri > Characiformes > Prochilodontidae > Prochilodus > Prochilodus magdalenae. The sequence continues at coordinate 87,256 of JAMWET010001540.1, forward strand.
ATTAGCTACAATAGCCTTGTAGCTCCAGTGCAAAACTCAAAAAAGTTCAGATAACAAACATGTTGTTGAAACGGTACAGTTCTATGCATTTTGTTAGATGAGATGTAAACAAAATCATTCAGGTTTAAGGTCATATATATAATGTACCATATATTTAATTTAAAAATGTTAAATGCATTGTTGATTATAGTAAAACAGTAGTAGATACATGCATAAATAAATAAAAGTAATAAATCAATAAAAACTGGTACGCCATGCACACTCATGATCAAAAGAATAGTTGCACCCAGAGTATCAAAGTATTAGATTGCAACACTATTCTGAAGAAGGAAAAATGTTACCAGGAACAATAAATGATGATTAATTTAGACTGATATGGGGTATATTTATTGAGCTACACATACAGAAATAGTGTCTGAAGGATACATGGCGTCGGCCACCATGTTTGCTAATGTTCTCACACAGGTCCTGCAGTTTTTGCAGCAGAGGTGGAGATGGAGGTGAAGTGACACCAGGCCTTGATGTTACAGGAATGTTACATATGGCAAGAAAACGTTCATCTTGCTGCTGACCATGGTGTCTCCAAACACAATTCTTTGGATTGTGAGAGAGTGTACCTCTCTGCCATGAATGACTTTCGAAAACATATTTCAGGGAAAAAATATCAGTTTAAAAAAACTACTGAGCTAATCAACTATTGTAAAACAATGTCTCTGGACCAGGTAGCATATCTGTATAACATGTCTGGATCACCACCACTGTGTAACCTTTTCACATCTTAGTGTTTTAAGTATGCAAAACGCACTAAACATTTTTCCACACACACCCTCACACAGTGGCAGCAACTCAAAACATCAGCCAGTTTTCCTATGTGTCCGTATGTGTGCAGGACTATTCTCTGCTGTACGAGGAGGCAAGATATTTCCAGCTGCAGCCGCTCCAGACTGAGCTGGAACGCTGGCGTTCAGAACGAGACTCAGGCTGTGTGTCACGGCTGTGTGAGTGTGTGGTGGTTCGAGTGGCCCCAGAGTTGGGAGAACGGATCACACTGAGTGGGGATAAAGCTCTTATTGAGGATATCTTTCCTGAAATCGGAGATGTCATGTGCAATTCAGTGAACGCAGGATGGAACCATGACTCCACTCACGTCATCCGCTTTCCTCTAAACGGGTACTGCCATCTCAACTCTGTGCAGGTAGGTCACTGCTATGCAAGGTTCTAGCATTGACGCAGGAAAAAGCATGCTGTACTGCCAAAACTAACTACAAGAAACAAGCTAAAACTAGAATCAATATAGGAAGCTGTTGTCCAAGATGGAGAGGATTATTAATGAAGTTAGACTCGAAATTGTATGCCATGTTCTACAAGTATGTAAACACAACATGTATTAAGCATTGTTGATGTTTGAATGGCCAACTTTATGCAATGAATCAAATATGTACATCTTAATGGCTCGGTGTACCTGGTAAAGTAATGCTTTGGATGAACCATCTTCAACCATCTTCCAGATTGAGACACATCTGTAAGAATCTTCAACCTTCAAATGTGTTTTGGGTCCGATTTGTAAAAAAGAGATATGGACATATATAAAAATAGGATTTGGGCTAGCAGTCTGAACATAACTCAAATGCCACATCAAGAGGGTGGAGCATGTTAGCCATTGGTTGGAGCTAAACAGCAGGAAAGTGGATCTCCAGGAGCAGGGCTGGTGACCACTGCTCTAAAATAAACTCTGTGCTGTGCACTTTCAATATTAGAGGCATGCTTTGCATTAATGTGGAAATAGGACGTGGAACGAAAGTATTTCAGTGTTTATGTAGGCCTATTTCACCTACTTAACCGCTATCAGCTTAGATACAGAATAACTTTTAGAACTGCAACAGATATTTTTAGTACACCAAACATCTGTCAGCATAGACACTGCAGTAGGAGGAGAAAGTTTGTTAGGAATTATACTTCTCTGTTTGAGAAAAGTTGTGACCAGCTGCTAGGCATTATAGATACGGTCATTATTGTCAAACATTAAAAACATAATGAATTTAGTGACTAAATGTCATTGACCAAATGCAACAAGTAAAAAACAGATACATACAGTGGTGTGAAAAAGTATTTGCCCCGTCATGATTTCTTATGTTTTTTGCATGTTTGTCACTCTTAAATGTTTCAGATCATCAAACGAATTTAAATATTAGTCAAGGACAAAACAAGTAAACATAAAATGCAGTTAAATTAAGGTTTTAATTATTAAAGGAGTAAAAAATTCAAGCCTACATCGCCCTGTGTGAAAAAAAAGTGTTTGCCCCATAAACCTAATAACTGGTGCCACCGTTAGCAGCAACAACTGCAATCAAGCGTTTGCGGTAACTTGCAATGCATCTTTCACAGCTCTGTGGAGGAATCTTTGACAAATTGTTGTAATTCAGCTACTTTGGAGGGTTTTCGAGTATGAACCGCCTTTTTAAGGTCATGCCACAGCATCTCAACAGGATTTAGGTCAGGACTTTGACTAGGCCACTCCAAAGTCTTCACTTTGCTTTTCTTCAGCCATCAGAGGTGAACCTGCTGGTGTGTTTTGAATCATTGTCCTGCTGCAGACCCCAGGTTTGTTTCAGCGTGAGGTCACAAACAGATGGCTGGAAATTCTACTTCAAGACCTTTTGGTAGACAGCAAAATTCATGGTTCCATTTATCACACCAAGTCTTCCAGGTCCAGAAGCAGCAAAATAACCCCAGACCATCACACTACCACCACCATATTTTACTGTAGGTATGATGTTCTTTTTCTGAAACGCTGTGTTCTTTTACGCCAGATGTAATGGGACACACACCTTCCAAAAAGTTAAAATTACACAGAGTCAGTCTACAGAGAATTTTCCCAAAAGTCTTGGGGATAATCGAGATGTTTTCTGGCAAAATTGACACGAGCCTTAACATTCTTTTTGCTCAGCAGTGGTTTTCATCTTGACACTTGCCATGCAGGCCATTTTTGCCCAGTCTCTTTCTCATGGTAACGCTAACGTTAACTGAGGCAAGTGAGGTCTGCAGTTCTTTGGATGTTGTTGTGGGGTCTTTAGTGACCTCTTGGATAAGTCGTCACTGGGCTCTTGGGGTAATTTTGGTCGGCCGGCAACTCCTGGGAAGGTTCACCACTGTTCCGAGTTTTCTCCATTTGTGAATAATGGCTCTCACTGTGGTTCACTGGAGTCCCAAAACTTTAGAAATGGCTTTATAACCCTTTCCAGACTGACAGATCTTAATTATTTTCTTTCCCATAGTTGTTCCTGAATTTGTTTGGAACTTGGCATGATGTCTAGCTTTTGGTCTACTTCGGTTTGTCAGGCAGGTCCTATTTAAGTGATTTCTTGATTGAGAACAGGTGTGGCAGTAATCAGGCCTGGGTGTGGCTAGAGAAAGTGAACTCAGGTGTGATAAACCACAATTATGTTTTATTATTAACTCCCTTAATAATAAAAACCTTCATTTAAAAAAAAAATGCATTTTATTTTTGTGTTTACTTGTGTTGTCTTTGACTAATATTTTAATTTGTTTGATGATCTGAAACATTTATGAGACAAACATGCATAAAAAAAAAAAAGAAATCATGAAGGAGCAAACACTTTTTCACACCACTGTGTACCGTCACTTGATAATAATCAGACAGTCAAAGTTTTTCTTGAGTACATCTACATCTGAGTAAATGTAACTGCTTGCTACTCACCTCTGCATTTAGCAAAGGCATTTATCAAGAGAGACTCTCCAAACAGGCTCTCAGCAAATGGCGAAATTGATAAAAGTAAATAGAAAACCAGGCTTACTCAATACGAGTGCAATTTGAGTGTTTGCCATAGGGCTATTACAGTTTAGAAATTTTCATTTTCTCTTTAAATTGGTTTTTAATTCCCATTTAGTTTCGGTTATTTTATGAGTCCATAAGAAGTTTTCTTTTTTTTTTTTTGGAGTACAGAAGTGACAGGCCTGCTTTTGGTTTAGTTTTCATATAGTCACAGGTACTACCGCCTACGTCAAAAATGAAGTCATTTTCAAGCAACCCAAACACTCTTAAAAAGTTTGCTTCCATCACTTAAGTGACAATATAAATCCGCCTTCATGAAGTGAAATTATTTCCACTGTGATTGTATTTAATTTCTGTCTTATTTATTTATTTATTATTTACGGAATCATTTTATTTGCTTTGCTAGATAAAGAGCAGTTACTAAGTGCAGCCACAGTATGTGTGTGTGTTTGCGGGGGGGGTCTAATCCCATTCGATTATTAAATCTTCTGGGCTCCGGCACCTGAGGTCACAATAATAGAATACAGAGGGAGGCCAGAATGGAAAAACAGACAGAGGAGAAAAGACAAGGAGGGGAAAGGATAACTCCCTCAGAAGTGTATAGAGTTGTAAGAAAGAAAGAAGATACAGAAATAGTGCTGTAGAAAGAAGTAAGAGGAGAGGGGGAGAGAGGGAGGAACAGTGGGAGCCTAAGGGCACTCTAAAGGAATACGATCTCACAGCCCTGTGGAGCAAATACCTGGAGGACTGAGAAGCACGGTGTGTGTCTGCGTGAGAAAAAGGGTTTCAAATTTATTGGGTCAGTACAATCTGCTCAGACACACTTTATTACTTCTACCATGAGTGTATATGTACAGCAGCATGACTCTTTTTCACAGCTGGATGGTTGACATCGCTAGCAATGTTTTCATCACCTCTCTGCACAAACTGCAAGTGATTTAAAAAAAAAAAAAAAACACCTTATGCAATGATGTCAACTATTACAAAAAAATTGCAGACATCTTTCTCTATAAGACCTGAAAAATGACAGCATCCCATCTAAAAACTAAATACATTTTCACCTTAATGTAATTGCACCTCTCTATCATGCTGTTTGTTTGTGTTTGCTTGCTGTAGAAGGAGCATAAGACAAATGTGTCACATGACACTAAATGTATGTGTAAATGAGACATTTTTACAAAAAAAAAGTGTCACTAAAAAGTATCTGCTTAAGTTGATTTAAAAAAAAAAAAAAAAAAAAAAAAATTCATCAACATTCATAAAATATTTGACAAGGGCCCTTGCAGTTGTCCCAAAGAGTAGTCTGTACATTATTTGGGACAACTGAATCTGTGCTCTATGCTACACAACTCTGAACAATAAGAGACAGATGTCCACTTCCACAGCCTACACTGGCCAACATTTTGAAGTTGTAAAATATCTTTATAAAAAATAACTTTGGATGGAATAATCCATAATATTGTTATGCAATTTGATTCCTGTCAAAACCATGTTAACTGTATCTGTGTACATGTGTTTGTGTCAGGTTCTGGAGAGGCTCCAGCAGAGGGGTTTCGAGATTGCTGGCTCATGTGGAGGGGGTGTGGACTCATCTCAGTTCAGTGAATATGTTCTGCGGAGGGAGGTCAAGCGAGCTCAACGTGGAGTCACAACCTCCGTCATCCGAATAAAACAGGAGCCACTGGACTAGAGGCCAACAGGATGCAGCAAAAAGGATTTTAAACAGGATAGGCATGACAACGGGACATTTCTGCTATAGCCCTTCAAGTATATACACAACAAGTATATACAACAAGCATCATTTCAGATAAAAAAAAAAAAAGATGCTAGAAAAGTTTTTTTTTCTGATATTTTGGATGGCCATATTCTTACATCAAGACAAAGGTTTGTTTTAAAACTTTTTGACTTGAGCTCATCTTTGTTGGTGATATCAGTTAAAAAAAACAACAACTGCAGAGTGATCCAATCAAGGGCCCTGTATCCTGTACACAGTCATGATAAATGATGATGAGCATCAACATAGTACTGGCCATTCAGAAACATGAGGATTGCAGACACAAACAATTTGCCAAATAAAAATAGGGGAATTTAACTAGAAATACTATCATACTGTTTCTTTACATCTCATCCTTTCCCTCTATACTCTCTCTTTTCTCCTGCTTTCTCTGACACACATGCACATAGATAAGCACCCAGAGGTTCAATTATACTTCAGTTACAAATTGTCCAAATGACAGATCTTTTTTGTAACCTAAAACTGCATTGTAATGTAAATTAAAACTAAAATGTTAGTTTGCACAGACTTTTATCAAGGTCAAAGTCATTTGCATACTGTATTTGAATATGTCACTGAACTGGAAAAAAATATAAAATAAGCCCAGGGTATATTTGTACTGCAAAGTAAAAAAAAAATAAAAAATCAGGCCTGATTTTTATACATCTCTTAAAAATAAAGCTGGAAAGAATGTCTGTATATTCTCATTCCTGATAATCATTTCTGCGGAGCAATGTGATATTACATCACTACTGAAAAGTTTTACACATATATCATTTAGTCCTCCTGTTGAGAATAACTAAGTAGGAGGATGCAAACTAGAATGATGTAGATGATGCTGTTTTTAGAGGTACCATTTTGTAAAGATCTTAATTAAATAGGGTTAGCTAGCTAAGCAGCTAATGCTAATTATTTATTAGCTTGAATTCTAGCCCTATTTAATTTCTCAGTCATCAATTTAACTCAGTTGTGCAATACATTGGGTATACAATATAACTGCACAGCAATTACATCTCTTCATATAATGAGCAAGTTAAAATTTTGGCATCTGCACAGCCTGTCAGATGGGCCCAATCCTCCTTTTAAATCCTGAAAACATGACAAAACTGCTGGGCAGCATTATTATTAAGTATCTACATCAAACTACAGATAAACAGTGCAGGATCACCTGAACCCCATCACAACCAGCAGGATTAAAATCACAAGCAGCACAGCTCTTAATAAATGCCACTGAATATATAAAATCGAATAATGGCATGATGGTAGTTTGTTAATGGACGTCGCACTGGAACTAGAAACATTCCACCAGCAGTTTCCTGTGGACAGCATGCTGTGACCAGTGATGAAGGACTAGAAGATGATTATTACAAACTGTCCAGCAACAGATGAGCTGCCATCTCTGACTTTATAACTACAAGGTGGACTAACAAGGTAGGAGTGTCTAAATAAAGCGGACAGTGAGTGGACAAAGTGTTTTAGAACTGTGTAAGCCACGTATAACAGCTGTACACAAACTAGCACACCAAGTCAAGGTCACTGCAATGCTGAGCATGCTGAGCACCACCCACATAATACTCACTCAGTGGTGGTCCTGTGGGGAGCAATTCAGAAAGCCAGATGGTATACAGTCTGTAACTGTAGAACTTCCAAGTGCATCAACATAGTGAAGTTGATAAAGCAGACGATGTACAAACAAGGAGGCTACTGAAGTGGCTAGTTTGTGTATGTGTCCGTGAACTCACAGAGCGGCTATGCAGCTCAAACGTCACATCACACAAGACCAAGAAAAACCCGTTAAAGCACCGATAAACTACATTAAATGTAGGCTACAAGCGAACTGCAGATATGCAAAAACTGATAGATAGAATATGGAGAGAGGGTTGTTGTGTGTTTGCGTGTACTAACAGCACATTAAACCATTTAAAAACATTTGTTCTCCTGTTGTGGTGGATGCTCAGGCTAAGCGTACAAACCTATACAGGGGTTGTTGTTGTTTTTTTCCATTTCGCCATATTACAAAATATTTAAAGTGAAATAATGTTACTTTTGAAAGTACAAAACTTCGCTGGTAATTTGCTTACCTGGAGACTCAGGTTGGTGAGGGTTGGACACCTCTGGACACTCAGCTACACCAGCCTGAACGCTGCGAGACTGACAAGATGGAGTAAAACCATCTTATCTATGTGTCGTTTGTGTTGTGTGAAAGGCAGAGACACACATTCACTTGACATAATTTAAATATGATCCAAAGACAGTAATTCAGTCATTTTGGACCTCTGTTGGTTATTTATTGGTACTGCTAGTGTACATTACTATCGATGCTGAGTGCCGTTTATTCCTCCCAAAACAGGGGCGGGGACGGCTTTAAACCAAAGTTCCCGGATGTGCCGGTCTGCTGTAGGCTTAAATGGAGAGATTATGACTTCAGGAGTGAAAGAGTTCGGGAAGAAGAAGCATCACCATGTTTAAACTAAATACCCTTAAATAATAACAGCATCCAAGCTAATAAAAACAGCTAGCTACGAATGCTAACAACGTACTGCTCTCCCGTTATCTCTTTAAAAGACTTAAGGAAAGATAATAATTAGTTTAAGACGATGAAAAGAAGTGAATATAACCACTTTGTTATATTTAGACCCGTATTAACAGGAAAGAAAGCGGAGTTCATGTGAAAACCTGGGTTGAATTTTAGTCATTTCTGGGTCCTTTATATTCTGGTCCGCCTGTGAACTAGAATAACAGCCAGCAGGTGGGAACCCATCTTGCACCTGTTGGTGGTTTGGAGAGCAGCTGACATTTGAAGAGGTGGGTATCTGCCGGCAACGCCATGTCTAAGTCGATAAGAGGCGTTAATATCGTTAAACAGCCTGCACTGCACACGGACGTATGTGCCAGTATGTAGTGGATTGCTAAACCCTAAAGTTTATACTCTCGGCACAGGATACATTTCTACCATGTCTGAAAACGAAATCGCAAACGATGCTAGTAAGGTGCAGGATGAGTCTGAGGGGTCCAATAACGAAGCCGCCGCTCCAGGAGCGAAACTAACAGGGTCACAAACTTCTCAGGTATCAGGTGAACGCAGTGTGGGGTCAGAGTGCACGGCTACTGTCCCTAGCGCGTCTCATACTTCAGCTAAAGCGTCAGCACCTCCAGATGAAAACAATAATCCATCCCTAGAGCCACGCGAGGCTCTTAAAGAGGAACCTGCCAAAACTGCTTTACCCTCTATGCCCTCCAGTATGCTCTCCAAGTCTGCCGTAGCTGTGGCTCCTGCGAGCTACACTGTGTCCTCTGTCTCTGTGCCTTCTGCTCCAAAGATCATAGTGAGCACCGCAGCTGTCAGATCCAGCGCGCCGCTGATTGTGGGGGCAAGGGTCTTGCCAGGAGCTACCCCACCAGCCACGACCAGTGTCCAGGGATTGGGAGCAACGGCTGCACATCCTGGAGGAGTTGTAAACCAGACTGGAGGCCCAAGCATGACTCCAGCTCCAGTTCAAGGGGCAATAATGGCATTACCAAGGGCATCTACTCCACAGCAGACTGTAGCAGTGGCACGCGGGCCTCAGACCACCTCTATCCAACTGCCTGCCAATTTCCACATCCCACAAGGTTTGTGTTCTTGCCATTGCCCACATGTAAACTGTACTGTCTGTCTTTTAGCAGAGTCTTTAATCTGTTTTTCCTAGAAGCGTCTCGCTTGTTTTCCAAATGTTTTGTCTTGCCCTTTTACAAATGTCCAAATATGGCTTTGTCTAGGTATGGTGTTAATTCGCAGTGACAGTGGCCAGTTGATGTTGGTTTCCCAGCAGGCTTTGGCTCAAGCGCAGGCTCAGGGGTTAGTGCCCAAACCTCCTGCTGTCACAACAACTGTAAGACCACAGGCCTCCCAGGTGTGTTTGTGTGTACATTTGGCACCTTCAGAATTAATAATGATTATTCCAGAACTAAATATTCAAAGAGAAACTATACTGATAGAGATATTTGTATAGTAATTTTGTTCCATTAGTTTTCATTGTGAACATACAATCATTGTCACATCTTAAGGTAAAGCTTCTTAAAAGTCGTCCACAATGGCATCCCTCAGAAACACACTTTTTAACAGATATGCTGAATTCCAAAATCATATATTACATAAGAACACATGCTCTTATTTACAGGCCACTGCGACAGCCACATCAATCATTAGAGTCTCTATCCCACCTTCATCTGCAAACATGGCCACCATAATAAAACCTGCCCCCAGCACAGGAACAGCTGTTCTGAAACCCACCTCCACCCCAGGGACTACGATTATCCAACCCACGTCCATGTCAGGGAGCACCATAATTAAACCGGCCACTGTCTTGGCCACTACTGGGCTTAAGCCAAGCTCCACCACAGGGACCACCGTCATTAAAGCCACTGCAGCTCAGAAGCTTCCAAGCAGCACCTCCACAGGGAGCATAAATCGGAGGACCATGAGTGGAACCACTGTTGCCAGTACATCAGTAGTAAAGGTAAGATTTGTGATTCATGCAGAACCATAGTCACTGATGTATCATAAGATTAAATACTGGTTTCAAATCCTTTGTTTCTTTGTTTGTAGTCTATTGGCAAGGCATGTCTTTCCCCATCGGTGACTCAAATCATCCGGCCAGGTGGCAGTGCCCCTCGAAATATCTCTCCGAACATTCCTATTAAACACAGCACCACCAAATCTTCTGCCCCCATTACGGTCACTGCTGTGAGTGCTGACCCACATGGAGAAGCACATTATACTATTGCTCATAATGCAGTAGTTAATTTTTAACTATTATCATAATTAATTTGTTTTGTTTAAACCTGTTTATGCAAGAATGTTTTGTATTCACCGAAGGAGACCCTGGAGAATGTAAAGAAATGCAAGAACTTCCTGGTCACACTGATGAAGCTAGCGTCCAGTGGCACACGATCAGCCAACATGGCCCAGAATGTTCGCGCTCTTGTCAAGGACCTCCTGGTGTGGCATTACATCATGTTTTCACAGTCACGTACATCCTATAAACATGCACAGAATGCAGAACTGTTATTAGCAATAATTGTCCAATCTTTACAAATATGAATAACAGCACAGTTAAACATGATTAAGAGCAATATGTATTCCCTGTTTTCTCTCTTCATATAAGGATGGGCAGCTAGAAGCAGAGGAGTTCACAGAAAAACTCTATATGGAGCTGAAATCATCCCCTCAGCCATACCTGGTGCCTTTTCTTAAGGTAAGGCCTGTTTGCCGGACTTTAGAATGAATGTGGTATTGGGGAACAATGGACAGAAAATACAGTACCTGGCCTGTGAGCTTCTTGTGTTCTCTAGAGGAGTCTACCTGCCGTGCGTCAACTCACACCAAACTCGCAGCTCTTCATCCAGCAGTGTGACCAGCCTAAACCTCCCTCCTCTTCTTCCGGAATCAGCAGCACAAGCCAGAAACATAGCCTGCTGCCTTCTACCATCTCTCAGCCTCTCAGAGGAAGTCTGCCAGTAAGGCCCCCTCAACCGGTAAGGCCAGCATCAGGAGGTATAAGGCATACTCTTTACCAAGCAAATCCCACATTAGAAAGTTTTATGCCTGTAACATGTCAATTAAGAGCTATTCCTGATTTCTGCCAAACCTAGTTCAGTGTGTATGTCTGAATCTCGTATATTGTCACTCTCCACCACTTCCCACCCATGGCTTCTATCACCTTTCCTCACTCCTCCCATTAATCACAGACATTGCTTCACCTCCATAACAAACTAATCAGAAATTTCTTCCCTCGCCTTATAATACACTGAGCTCTCCTATTATTCCTACTAACATATAACCACTGTAGGGTTCTAACAGTGGTCATTGACATTCATGGTTTTTCACTGTAGTACGCCCTCTAGTTCTCAATGTTACTCTGAAAGGTGTCTAACAGCAGTCATAAGTTATCAGTATCTAATCAAAATACTTCTGTCCAGTCACAGACTGCTTTCTTTCTTCTTTCCTCTGATTTCCATTATATAGTCAATGTAAAAATGTGTTTTGTGTTCAGATGTTGACCAGGATAATAGATTCCTCTTGCTCTGGGGGCTTCCTTGCCATTTTCACCCCTGGGTGAGGCTTGAGCTTGATTTATTTATTTTTTATTATTATTATTTGTTTATTTATATCTTTTGTGTCAGCTTTGACTAACTTCTTTGAGTCCTCTTTTTTTTTTTTTTAAAGATGTTCAGGTCAGTGGTGGCCTAATTCAGACTTCTATGAAGCTGTTTTAAAACTATATTGTGTACACTGTGCAAATAAGTTGATTTAAGTAATAATAGCAAATATTAATTGTAATAGTGTAATTGGTGTCAGATAAAGGTTCAGTGTTGTGTTTAAACGAATGACTGCTAGATAGCGATCTTCAGCCATTAGACTCTTTAATTGCAGTGTGTACAAGCAGCATAAGGGTGCAATCAGCATTACCAAACCCAGCTGACTAATTAACATTTTTATACTGTAACAATTTCCTAAAATTAGATTACGATTTTATAAAACTATGACCTTGTTTACACTGTCACCACATACTTTATCGTACCATATTACCACTTTACCACTATCGTACCATATTACACAACCCTAAATGACAAGGCTGATTTCTATTACACCTTTCAGCTAAAAATGAAATACCAAGAAAAAGGTTCTTTTGATTTATGATGATATTTATGGTGAGATATGAAGGCTTTTAAAGGGCTCTTTAAAGAACAGCATACAATAGTGCCTTTGTTAGAGAGAAGAGACGTTTAACTGTGCAAAGTGACATTCACTGGTTCTTTGAGTTGTCATGGTTTTGTGTCTAACCTTAGCCTTTATTGAAGAACCGTTTTTAAAGATGTGAGACAGTGTGTGTATACAGATATCAGGGCTAAATAAAACACAAGGGATAACCAGGTACTCGAAGGATTGTGAGTATGGATGTGTACCACCAAGATACACGAGTTAGTTTTCCCACTGTGTGTATGAAACAGAATGAAAGCCCCTTTCCCGAAGTGTGACTCATTTTTATGACATTTTCTCTTCAATTTGTCTTCATTGTCTGGTTAAGTCCCTGCCATCCATGCTTCACTCTAATTCACTTAGCGCACCAGTATCCCATCAGCTCCCTTTTTCCTGCACACTTCATGTGTAATTTTTACATAATGTCATTTGTTTTCGCATAACCTAATATTCAAATTGTGTTTGTTGCATTTGAATGTATTGAAGGATATCCGCAGGAATGTCGCAGCTCATTTTTCTTGCACCTGAGAATCACTCAAAAGTTTTAGGTTGCTTTGGAGTCAACATGCGCATAGGGCCTTTCCAGACTCCCTGAATATGTAATGAAGTATGGCTGTCTCTGATATCTTCTTTAGCTGTGTCATACCGGGCATGCTGTAATTGGCATTATAGGTTTGAGTTTTTCTACCTAGGTGATCCAGCAAACTAAAGGAGTGACTGTCAAACACCCTGTGACAACTTCAGCTTGTGAGATCTCTGTGCAGAAGCCCAAACAGTTGATCATTCAGACCAGCACACAACCTGCAGGTAAAGACTCTCTTCATTTCCTCTACACATTACCTGTCCAGGTGCCTGTGCAGTGGTATTCAGTGCTAGCCCATTCAGTCCTAGCTGTTCAGTCTCTTAGATTTTATTGGGAGGAATTAAAAGAACATGCTGACCTCTCCACTGCAGTGTGTATGTGTGTTCCTTACAGGGGCTTTTGGGATGCGGTACTCCCTCCAGGCATCTAAAGCCCCCTCTTCTGTGCCACCTCCAGCGATGTGCACACACAGCTTCAAGGACGGCGCCCCGGGCTCTTTCCGGTAATGAGTCCAACACACTGCTCTCCCTGGCTCCACTGAGGGTTTTCATGTGTCTCTGTTTAGGTCTAGATTAATATAATCAGCGATGTGTTAAAAAGGAAAATCGCTTTTACTCAGTTTTTTTAATCATATACCCATTTTTATAGTTTACCAAATTATGATTTGACTGTTTTGAATTATGAAGATGTTTGTGTCCCACAGTGCTAGCCAATGTGGGTGGCTGTTAGCTCATGTAATAGAATTGGCAGTTAGCATCTCCTCCCAGCATGTTGAACTGTGCAGTGATGTTGCAGTTTGATAACATGAGGCTATGCTTCACGTAACTCAGAAGAAGCAAATGAAAACCTTCACACATTGGTAGTATCATGAGATCAAGAAATAGTTAGCAGGTGGATTTGGCCAAAACTAAATAGGGAGAAAATTTGGTTTAAAATCCCCCCACAAAGGTAAATACAAATAATACTGCATACCTTTTTTTATGGAACATGACTTCAGACTGTTACGTGTTTACGAGTCCTCCACGTCCTTACTGTTTTACTTTCAGGTTTCGTGAAATGAGCAGGCAGCAAAACCATCTATATTGCGAGCAGGAATGGGGTGGATGATGCTGATTGATAGCGAGTGCAGCGGGGTCTATAAAATCAAAGCATTTGTGTAGCTTTCAGTAGGAAAAGCTACTATACCTCGCTATATATCTCAGTTTTTTAATCATTTACCCATTTTTATAGTTTACCAAATTATGATTTGACTGTTTTGAATTATGAAGATGTTTGTTTCCCACAGTGCTAGCCAATGCTGTAAATTTCCCCACTGTGGGACTAATAAAGGATTATCTTATCTTATATCTTTTGAGCAGAAGTCCTAAATGGCTCATTAAGCCTACAGTTAATTAACAAATGCTTGAGTGGTATTTCTAATTCTGTTCTTTGTATTTGCTTGAATGTTTTTGTTGATTAGGGATGATGACGACATTAACGACGTGGCCTCTATGGCAGGGGTGAACGTGAATGAGGAAAATGCTCGTATTCTGGCCTCCAGTGCAGAGCTGGTGGGCTCAGTGGTCCATTCATGCAGGGATGAGCCCTTCTTGCAGACCCCAGCACTCCAAAAAAGGGTGCAACATATTGGTAACTGTGCCATCACATTTAGTCATACTCAAACACATGCACGAAGACCACCAGAAAATTAGCCTCCTATCAGTAAATCAGTAAGCCTTGCCTCCCCATCATTGATATCCTCTAGGTATCCTTCTTCCCCACCTCTCCTTCTCCCTCTTCTCTCTCTTCTCCCTCCCATCATTTTGGCACATGTTGAGGAGCTGTTCTGAGAGACAGAGGAGAGAGGCTCTCTCTTTGATCAGCAGTATCTCTGACGAGGCTGTTCTGCTTAATCAGTATGCTAATGACTGTGGAGCAGCACAAAGTTGCCAGAGTGGCAGGAATCCACTCTGCTGTGCTGATCAAAATAAGCATCAGAACAAGGGAGAGAAAGTGCGAAAGATGGTGGGGAGGGGGGAGACAGAGTGAGGTAGCCGGGAGGTAGAGGAGCCGTGAGGAGGAGGAGGCGGAGGAGACAGAACGAGAGAATGTGGAAATGAAAGAGACAGGCTTGGCCTCGCAGGAACTCAGCCTGCATCAGCAGAAAAGGCCAAACGAGATGATCACAGAGTGTTTGCAGATGTCTGTCTACTCAGCAAGCATAACAAAAAGCAACAGCAACACTTAACGTCTGGCCCTGTGGAAAAAATGAGCACAGCAAACACATGCAAATATAACTGTAGGGAAAAAAGTAAGAGAGAATGACTAGTTTCATTGTGTTTCCAGGCCTTTTTTATTTACAAGGATTTACAAGTTACAAGGTAAAACTTAATCAGTTATGAAATCTTATGAAATCATGTGAAGTACACTGGATAAAATGTTCCTTTTTGACAATGATGTTTTTAATCTTCAGTTAAACGAGATGTTTAGATCAGTGTTATGTAATATAAATAGTATAACATTTAATTTTGCAGTGATATATTTAAAAAATAATTATTAGTAAAAGTATGTATACCCTGGCTTCCTAAACTGTACTGGGACATTTATACAGGGAGTATTTTTTGCCCATTACTCCATGGAGAATTCTTTCAGCTGTGCAATCTTTGATGGTTTTCTTGTATGTACAACCTGTGAATTACAAATGTAACTTTCACCACATACCTTTAACTGGAGATGTAGCAATGTATTGTATTGCATTGCAGCGTTATTACATTTGTATTGTTGCAACTAACCTGCATCTAACATAATTGCTTGTGTATTAAATTGGGCCAATATAAAGCACAGCTTTTGTTTCAAATATTGTACTTTTATGATTGAATGCTTAAATAAACAAAAAAAAAAATCATTGGCATGATCTACACCCTTAATACGTACAAATTATTGTATTTGCTTATTAGCTAGATATTAAGTACTGTTGGTTTTAGCAGTTTCACTTACCAGTAATCTTTCTTCACTATATGATGCATTATGTTCTTTGGAGATCATATAAGAGAACGTTGTTTTGCTGCCTCTTTTTGTGCCAGTTCCACAATAAAGCTTACTGATGTGATTTTAAGACTCATGAGTGTCATAGGTGGCAAACTAACAAATGAATTCTGCATGTTTATGTAGGTAGCTCCCTGGGTGTCGTAGAGGCGAGTCCAGATGTGCTTGGGTTGCTTTCTCATGCCACACAGGAGAGACTCCGAGATCTGTTGGAGAAGCTCACCGCCATAGCACAGCATCGCAATATATCATATAGGGTACATGCTAACATGCACAAGCTATGGCACCAGGCGAGTGCAAGTGTCTGTAGCTGGTGATTATTATTATTGGGCTCATTGTTGTTTTATTCATTATTGTGGGAGGTTAGGATGACTGGCGGCACATTCAAACCAGTGATGCACGCTCTCAGCTGAAGTTTCTGGAGCAGCTGGAGAAAGTGGAGAAGCGAAGGAGAGAAGAAGAGGAGAGAGAGACACTTCTGCGCATCGCTAAGGTGACAAGTGTTTTTGTATTTGATATGAAATGGCTAGCAAACAAATCATCCTTTGTGACGTCTTTCTTTGGGCCTTTAGACTCGCTCCAGCAGTGAAGACCCAGAGCAGCTAAGGCTTAAACAGAGAGCAAAAGAGGTTAGTTTGGTTTGTGTCTGTATGTCTCTGTATGTCAGTGTTCTTTTTCTACCTGTGTTTGAGCTGTTGCGGCCCCCCCAGGAGAGTTGTAACATGTCTAACCATATGTGTGCCACACACACACACACACACACCCACACACCACAAACCCTAGAGACAGGTTTTTTTTCCTGATTGGGGCTAATTTTAATTGAGTTTAATTGGAGCAGAAATTGAGGCCTGAGGCAGTACAGGGAGCAGAAAGTAATGAAAGGCCTCTAGACCTGTGTGTGTGTGTGTGTGTGTGTGTGTGTGTGTGTGTGTGTGGACCAGTGGTTGCTATTTAGTTTGCTCTGCTCTTGGAGGACAAAATGCAAAGTCACAATGTTTTATGGGTTGCCACCAATGAAGAACAATATTATGTGGTCCATAAATATTTTGACCAAGTTTTTTATTTTTTTTAACTCTAAACTCCAGCACATTAAAATAAAACCATGATAAAGAAGGCAATGTGAGCACACTTTTAAGGGCAGATGTGCACTACATTTAAAATAATAATAATCACATGGTTTGCTTGCCTTCAGACACATATGAACTTAAGTGACATCCCATTCTTAATTCAAAGGGTTTAATATGTTGTCGGCCCACCCTTTGCAGCTTTAACTCTCCTGGGAAGGCATTCCACAAGGTTTAGGAATGTGTTTATAGGAAATTTTTGACCATTCTTCCAAAAGCACATTTTTTAGGTCAGACACTGATTTTGGACAAGAAGGCCTGGCTTCGCTCTAATTCATCTCAGGTGTTTGGGTTGAGGTCAGGACTCCATGCAGGCCAGTCAAGCTTTTCCACACCAAA
The DNA here is from genome assembly GCA_024036415.1 of Prochilodus magdalenae. Lineage (NCBI taxonomy): Eukaryota > Metazoa > Chordata > Actinopteri > Characiformes > Prochilodontidae > Prochilodus > Prochilodus magdalenae. The sequence goes on from JAMWET010001540.1 coordinate 104,635, forward strand.
CTTGATTATCCATGTCTGGTGTATGCTTTGTCATGTTGGAACAAGAAGAAGCAAACTGTTGGGAGCATAAAATTATCCAAAATCTCTTGGTATTAAGGGTTCCTTTCATTGGAACTAAGGCACCGAGCCCAACTCCTGAAACACAACCCCACACCATAATGCCCCCTCCACCAAACTTTACACCTTGCAAAATGCAGTCAGACAAGTACCATTCTTCGGGCAACCGTCAAACCCAGACACGTAGATCGGATTGATACATTAGCTTGATACATTTCTTCATTGAACATGCCTCCACTGCTCTAGAGAAGTTCTCTGCACATTGTTCTTCAGGTAATCTGAATGCCACATGAAGTTTGGAGGTCTGTCACAATGGACCCTGCAGAAAAATGGTGACCTCTGCGCACTATACACTTCAGCATCCACTGACCCTTCTCTGTTGTTTTGCGTGACCTACCGCTTTGTTGTTGTTGTTGTTGTTGTTGTTGTTGTTGTTGTTGTTGTTGTTGTTGTTGTTGTCAGTCACTTCCACTTGTTGCAGTACCACTAACAACTGAATGTGGAATAGTTAGTAGGGAGGAAATTTCACATCTAGACTTTTACACAGGTCTATCCTATCACGGTACCTTGCTTGAAGTCACTGAGCTCCTGAGAGCAACTCATTCTTTCACTAATGTCTGTAGAAACAGTCTGCATGCCCAGGTGCTTGGTTTTATACACCTGTGGCCATGAAAGTGACTGGAACACCTGAATCCAGTAATTTTAAATAGGTGAGTAAAAACCTTTGCCAATATAGTGCATATACTTCCAAGTCAACCGAAGAAAATGGTCAAAACAGTTGTGTACATTTGCAAAAGCAAAAAGCTGTTTAGACCATAGCAGTCTACTTTTTTTTTTTCCTTGTGTATTTTAAGTGCTTCCCAATGGCAAAGGCATAAAAGTGGTGCTCCACACACATGGTACAGAATACACTACAGTGAACCAGTTAACCTCTATAATGAACGCCGAAGCACTGAGGAAAGTGTCAGGTCTTATCATTGAGTGAACACTCTCCTGTCTGGGCCTGCGAGGCAAATGCATGTTTAAGGCTGCAATGTTAACCGAGGTTCATTGTCAGCATTGCCTCCAGTTTTCACAGGAGTATCGCAATTCAGGTAATTCAGGATTCATGATGTATAAAGTGGATGGCGGTACATATGTCGCCAAACACGTAGAACCACCTCCGAGAGACAACAGTGTGCGAAACACAGGGTGGTGGTGGTGGTGGTGGTGGTGGCAGTGTACATGTCTGATGTTATTCTGGCATGATCTTGGACCATAATACCAATGCCAATGGGTACTTGACAATCCTACCACATCATGTGAACTCCTAAATCTTGACTGGTTCTTGGTTATGGTAATCAACAGGACAATGCCCCACCTCACTGCACATGGGGAGTGCATGACTGATTTCAGAAGGGCATGAGCTATTTCAGTGATTTTACTGCTCGTCTCCAGTTGGAATAGGCACAAGTGCATCCAGTTATCTTCAGTAACCTAATACAATTGATGCCACCACGCCTTGCTAGTGTCATCCAGACCAAGGGTGGTTATTGACCCTATTATTAAGGTGGTCATATTCTGATATGACTGCATAAATGATTTAGTTGTCGTACATTGAATTTCTGTATAAATTAGATTCTCTCCTCAGCTCAGTAGTTTTAGTTCCAATCTATCACTTTGTACTTCTGGACTGCGTTTGATTAAAGGATTCTGTTTGTTATAATGAGACATTATTTCTCTGTTTTTCTTCAGATGCAGCAGCTGGAGCTGGCTCAGATGCAGCACAGAGAAGCTAACTTGGCAGCACTAGCGGCTCTGGGGCCCCGTAAGAGGAAACCTCTGGAGGCTTCTGGCCCTGGGGCTAACCAGGTACTGATGTGTTTACACAACTACCTCTCTACAGCTTTGGGAAAAGTGTGTTTGTGTGCATGAGACAGAGGGACACGAGGGTGTTCAGCTTGTTGGGTACAAGTTCAGAAATGTTCAGGGTTTTTCACTGCATCTAACAACCTCCACCTATTTTGGTCACCATATTGTACTGCTCTGTATACAGTGAATAATTGTTCTGTAGTCTTTTGATGAATGTTTGAAGCTGTAATGCACGCACAATGCCCTTGGACACTCTTAGACAGTCAAGGATCATTTTATGCCAAATAAAAGTGTCCATACACAGCCCTTAGTGCAGTTCTCGGTCCGTGTTTATTGTCTGCCCATTCCAACATTATATGCATGATTCCTGTTTGTGCAGTCCTACGTAGTAGGTAGCAGAACTTTGTCAGATTTAATGCAGCATAAGACAAAGCATATTGAGACACAAGCACACTGCGAGAGGACACTGAATTAGAAATTTCATGCAATTCAAACATCTTTATTGTGCATTTACTGCTCTCTACCAGTCATCCAAACAGTAGCAGCTAACAAAACTGTCTCAAATGGTAAAATGGTATAGTTTTATGTCAGCGAATCTGGTTGTTGGTCAAAAAAATTTAATGTAAGATCACACGATGGAACTCTGTGTGCATTATTTGTCTTTATTATAGTCTCCATTCCTTTATGAGAAAAACGTTTTTTTTTTGTTTGTTTGTTTCTTTTGTTTTGGTTTGTTTTCCTACCTCCAAGGTTCAGTCTTTAAAGTTGGTTGCATTTTCTGCTACGATTTAAACACATTTATCAATGTTGATGTACCTTTTTCTCTGCTCCAGACTCTATGACTTTCCTTTTTGTTATGCAAGTGGATTGTTTACTCTGCAGAAACATGTCCCGAGTATAAATTCATCGTAAATCTGAAGGCGGGGAAGCAGATTTTTATTTTTACACATATCGCTATCTCTTTTAGTAAAAGAACAATGTAATGAAGTGAACAAAATAGTAAAGGACTGTGTATTTAGTTCAGTTTAATTTGTTTTTAATTTGTGGTTTGTTTAATTTTGCTTCCCTCAGGCAAAGGGGTATGGTAATGAACTGTGTGTGTGTGTGTTGCAGATAATACCCATAAGCCTTTGAACAAGATTACCCAAATGGCCTTGAATCGTTTCTGCCTTTAGGAGCTTTTACTGTTTTATCTTGAGTGGAAAATGCATCTCCCTCTTATAGAGCTAGCAGCATAACCCAGCAGCAACTGCAGAGGGGACCATTCCTTTAGTCTAAGACGTCTGGGTGGTATTAGGTCATTTCAGGAGTCTCCACTTTGTCTTTCAGGTCCTGGGTTTATCAGCACAGAGAACTTGTCAGAGGGTTCAAACACGTGTGACTTTCAGAGACTTGATCTTCTGCATGGAACAGGACCGAACACTCAAACACTCCCATATCCTTTATAATGCTTTCCTACGATAGACACACATATAGACACCATGTCTACTAATTCTATGTTCTGAAAAGAGGATAAATTGTTTTGTACTATTATGTACTTTTTTTTCATTTTTGAAGTTGTGAAGCCATCACTGCAGAATCCTTGTGTTAATCTTTCAAGGTATTATTTGACTACTGAAATGATACTTTTCCATATTTGTAATAAAACACTGTAATTATGACATGATTAAAACACTGCAGCAGCAAACATGTATGGTGTTTCTTTTGAAGTTTGTGTGGGACGGGACTTTGTACTCTTGTTCCATGTTACATCTTGTTCCTGAAGTAATGTAATTTTACTCTACTGTGTACTTGTACATGGATGAATGGATAACAAACGCCTCCTGACTCTTGAACTGTTTGAGGAAAATAACTTTTGGTTACATCCTCAGTTTTCTTTTTTTTTCCACTTCTATCTAGTTATACAACCATGCTAATTAAAATAAGTTTTTTAGTTACATTTTTTATGATAACTTCATTTCTTAAATAGGTAAAGAGTACTGGAGTTTTAAAACAAGCCTGAAGGGCAGTGCATGCCCTTGGGGATCAAGCCTGACTGTCCAGAACAAGAAACTGCCTCAGGGGCTTGGACCACCCAATCAGAGTAGGCCGCTGCTGCAGGCAAAAGGGTTGACCAATCAGGGTAAAAATCTGCCTGGGGCACCAGGAACAACCAATCAGAGAAGGGTGTTGCTTCAGGGGCTAAAGCTGACCATTCAGAGCAGCATATAGCCACAGGCTCCAGAGGGGGGTAATCAGGTCAACATGGCCTGAGGGAGTTAAACAACCGCCATCAAGATAAAATCATCCAAAGGGCAAATCAAGCAGATGTGGGTCAAGGAGCCAAATCACCTGCGAGACCACAGCTGAGTCTGTAATCAGTGTGAGCTAACGGGAGGTTGTCCCTGTATGTTTTGGGAACTTGTAATGTAAGGAGATTGTGTGTCCTAGACATGCCACGACTCTACTATTGTAGGGAAACCATCGGTATTGGCCAATAACGATACAATCATATATATATATATATATATATTTATATATTGGTCTTCATTTCTGTTATTTTTTACTCAAGCACTTCACCATACAAAGCCCCATACACCAAGTACCATACAAAACTAAAATACTCCACTAGCTTGTAAGCTCTATCCTTTATTTAAACTCCAATTAAAACATTCATTAAACTAGGTAAACAGCATCCTGTTCTCTTTAAGTAACAGATTTTTGAAAGCTACATTTCCTTTCTGACCCTTAGTACTGAGACTGAAATCTGAAAATAGATTGGATCTTTTCTCCTATCAGTCAAAGACGAAAGCTTCAGGCGTTGTTTATTTAAGCATGCCCTCATTGTTGGTCTACCAGGCCTTGCACGGTACTGAAGGGTCCCGCGTTCTCTGCATCATTTTTTAACTCCAGCTTGGCACACCTACATTTTTGCTTCCCTGTTCACATGGATTATCTCAAAGATATCTCAAAAATGTTTTCCTTAACAATAACTCTTTTTTTTTTTTCTTTCAAAAAACAAAATAGTTAAATTTTCACTAAGAGAAACACAATTGAAGTATCACCATGACAATTTATGTTGACAAGTTATGCCAGACAGTCATGGAGTGACTCGGAATGGCAGCGGGTCAGCGATGAGTCCCGCTTTTGTTTTGGTGGAGACAAACAACGAATCCAGATGTGGAGGCAACGTGGTTAGCACCAAGATGAACGGGTTGTTTTCACCTGTCCTGAAGGCCTGGTGTCACTCCACCTCCACTCCTACTGTAAAATCTGCAGGAACTGTGTGAGAATATTCAAGCTGCATGGGAAGGATTATCGCAGGACACCAGTAGGAACCTCTACAACTCCATGCCAAGACATCTGGCGTGCTGCGTTAGCAAACATGACGCCTCAATACCATACTGAGAGACACTACTTGTGAATGCATAGCTCGGTAAATATCACTCATATCAGTCTAAATGGATCATTTCTTGTTCCTGGTGACCTTTATCTTCCTTCCCAATAGCATTGCAATCTGAAACTTTCTTCTGGATGTAACTATTCTTTTGATGATGACTGTAAGAATTCAGAAGAACTGAATTCTTATATAATATTTATACATGACAAACACTCATTATTTTCCTCCTCTAATATCTGACTCAGATACCAGTACTGAATATCAGATCATTGCCACCTCTAGTGCAGCCTGTTCTCCTTGACAATGATCATAACGTGCATTACGATTTTAGGCCACACTGCATTTTGCAGAGTCTATCCATATGTTCCTGCGACTATATTCAAGTTTATTGCATTAGAAACTATTTGACAGAAATGCTTCTCAGTTTGCTTGGCCTTAGCTGGAGAAGCTTCAATTCTCAATGCGCCTTGCCTGAGGCACAGGATTCAAAAATATTCTATTAGCTCTGAATAAGCAGAAATGAGCTGCTGGAAGCTATGTACAGTAAAGGCCTGCAGCACCTCCAGCTCCAGCGTGTGTGTGTGTGGAGAATGGCACTCAGCTGAGCCGTAACTTCTGTAAAGGTTTTCCTTCTAGTTTGTAAACTCATTCTTTCACTAATGAACACACTTCAATCAAACAGCATGCTGAAGTAGTTCATCAAGGCCCATTACTGCCGTTTGTGCACAAGCTCGGTTTACCATGTCAAGTTACTGGAGCAACTGATAAAGCTTGAGGTTAGGTTAGCATAGGGGGATCCCAATGTGCATTGGCGGACTAAAATGAAGTTAATGTAATCGGTTAACGTACTTAAGTAGTTTTTGTATATCTTTATTATTATTTCCATTTTGGGCGACTTTTTATTTTAACTTCGCTACATTTAATTTCAAACTCCAATATTTTACTTTTTAACTCCTATATATTAATAATAATAATAATAATAATAAATCATGCTACTTTAACTTTCCATTTTGATGAAGTACATTTTAAGGCGAATACTTTTGTACTTTTACTTAAGGGACTGACTTGTGTAATATTTTACTTTATCTCTACTTTAACTCAGGTATACTGTTGGACCCTTTATGATTTCATGAAATTCAGTTTGACAGAGCGCTCACTTTTAACACGCTTGCAAGATTAGACTGATTCCCTCAAGGAGGGCGTCCAAAGCACAACCGATTTACAAATATCCACCCATTTAGTGCATGAATTTACCAACTTCAACCAAAGAGGTCTCCAAAACGCTTAAAATCATTCAAATCTAAACCAACTCTTTTTGTGTGGTTTGATGCTTGGCTCTAGGCATAAAATCCTATTAGCATATTAGCGATAGTTTTGAGAAAGGTGATGAAATGAAGATTCTCTACAACTAAACATTTCAAATAACACAACGACAACGATGACACCAATAATTCTGAAATACAATATACCATACTAATGCCGTAAAAATGTTTAAAGAATAGTGTCCATGTAAATCTCTGTCAAACAGATACCAGTGAAAATAATCTTCAAAATAAAATATATTTAAATAGCTGAATTTACATACAAATCTATGGTATATTATTCAAATTATCTGTATAAAAAAAACGTCTCTCAATGTTCTAAGAAATGCTAAATCATTTTTTATTCCTATCTACTAAATTGGTCCTCTTCTTCCCAGAACACTGCAACTCAATTCTTCATGTTGATTACTGCATAAACACCCAATGAAAATTTTACTCAATGAGGGAGTGTCAAAATTGTTTTGGACTGGAACGCTTAAATTAATAAATTATTGATACCATCTTCAGCCTGGCTTGATAGTTTCTCGTCGGCTGTGCGTTTCTGTTCCCCTGCACAGATCAAAGGCAGAGAGAATGAGAGCGCTCTAGGTTTCCGGCCCACTGACGAGACGTCAAATGGAGGAAGACAAAGGCAATTTATCCCATATAAATATTCATCAGCATGATCACAAATACAAAGCCAGAAACTTTTAACACTGTCAGTGGCCTATTCTATTTTCGTTCACACAGACAAGCATTTTACAAAGCCTGCGACAATCATAGGAGGCAAGCCATGAAAACGATGTTTCCAAAATTTACACCAATACGTTTTCTAGACAACAAACAAGCATGATCCAGCCAGTTAATACAAACAACAATACTTTATTTGCGCTTGTCAATTTGAGCACATTCTCACAAAATCCTCAACTGCAGTAAAGAAACATACAGTGTATCTAACCTGGTTCTAGGTTGTAAAGGAAGGGGGGGGGCGGGTTTCCATATTGTAGTCACTGCATTAATTCCAATTCCACTGTAAAGCTCTCCAACACATGCAACAAATATACAGTTAACCTCTGAGGGAAGACATTCAAAAAATGGGCCTGTCAAAAATTCAGTGGTAGTTACTAAAGTGGATGCTATACTTGCAGTGAGGTTCGTATGAAATAGAAATGCGCTCTTAACTAACAGGGGAGGGGAGAGGAGGCCTGGGTCTGAGCCAAGTGCTTCTGCCCATATAAACAAAACTTAACGGCGTAAAGGAGTTAGTGTGAGCGTGCCTATAACCTATGAGGACTTCTTCTGCTTCTTCTTCTCAGCTTCCTCCTCTTTCTCTTTCTCGATTTCAGCAACCAACGTCTCAATCTCCTTGGACTCTAGAATCTGATGAGCAGGGAGAAGAGACGTCACTTTCACTAAGAATGCAACTGAAACAGTTGAGATGGTATGTACTTAAACAACTTATTAACTTCTCTGGTACATTATATCTGAATTCAACACACATCATACAAATTTATGCACACTTCATTTTTGTACATTTCATTCAAATGTAACTTTAAGCTCTCTGGCACACAAACTTCTCAAATCTGCTATTTCACAGCCAGTCGATTGGCATGTCCCTTGGAAATGGGTTTTTAAAATCCATTGTGGCGTTCCATGAAAGGCAGCCAGTAAGACAATGATGGCAAATGATATATGAAATACAAGGAGAAATGCACGAGGTGTTACATTAACAAGGTATATTAATTACCATTTAACCCATTATTGCTTTACTGCAGTGGTCACCAACACTTGACGATCTACTTTCCTGTAGGTTTCTCCAACACCTCACATCTAACACACCTTTCAGCTAATCAAGTACTTGGGCAGTAATTAGATGTTCCAAGCATGGTGATTAGAGTTTGCCATACAGCGGGGTGGGTCAATCTTGTTTGCAAAGGGTTGGTGTGTTTTCATTCCAACAAAGCAGGAGAACACCTGACCAATTTTTCAAAGACTGAGGACTGAACACCTACAGTCACACCAGACCTTTGCAAGCTAAAGTCTGGAGAAGTAGATTTCCAAGAAGAGGGTTGATGACCACTGCCTTACTGAAATATCACAAGTTAAAATCCTCTTCATCTAAAATTAGTCGAATTCAAAACTGATTTAGAAATGAACACTTCTACGCCTACATTACTAAGCACTTTCTCACATTCACACATTTTGTCCATACAAACACAGCATAAAAGATCATGTATTAGGAAGCATCTCTTGCATATTCCCACATTCAATTTAACAGACAGTGGCTTCAGACATTCATATGATAAGAGATGATACCATGGAAACTCTGCATTGCTCACTATTAAAAATGAAAAACCTCTACCTGCTACCTCTACATATAACATAACAATAAAACAACCAGCACTATAAAACTAGAGAATGGACAGGCTATTTACCTTGAGAGGCTGGTTTCTCCTGATCACAGCCAGTTCAATGTTCTTACCGCCAGACTGAACAACCTGAATAAGAAAATTCAAACAGTATTAGAAAATGAATACATTTGATACACACTGTTTAAAATAATTTCAAGGCATTTTCGGCACGTTTGTTTATAGACCGGTTGATATTTGAGATTTAAGATTTGTACCTCCAGCAGGGCTTTAATAGCCAGTTTGATGGCATCATTGTCACTAGCAATGGCTTCATCTGTATAGTTCTTCTCCAGAAACTCCCTCACAGTCTTAGCACTCCGCCCAATTGCATTTGCCTAGCAACAATTGGGGGAAAGATCGAATGTGAGTTAGCAATCATAACACATTAATGCATTAACAATATAGTTTTGCTTATAGACCTGCTCTCACTCACCTTCCATGCATGGTAGGTTCCTGAGGGGTCTGTTTGATACAGGCGTGGGGTACCATCATAGTCGAAGCCCACAATCAAAGCAGAGATGCCAAAGGGACGACGTCCATTGCTCTGTGTATAACGCTATAAAGAGAATTTAAATAGAATTATGAATAAATAAGAACAACAGAATCTTATTAACATTAAAGTGGAAAAGGAATGGGGAGGGGCTTATGCTATCTGCAAACCCCACTAGTGACTGAAGCTTCTGAAGTTGTTTACTGTGATTTTTGGTGCTTGTTTTGCTAGAGAGCTGGATTAAAAACACAAACGTCTGTGTAAAATATAAATCGAGAAATCTAATTCAAGAAAAATATCAAACTGAATTTTGAGAACAGCTGATTGCATCAAACCTATAATTAGATATATTGTTAAAAGAGCTGCTCCCCTCAAATCTAATCATCTGCGAGAGAACCAACAATTGATACAGAATCTTTATGTCGAGTAGTGGTATTTTTTGTTATTAAAATTGGATAGTAAAACAGCCAGAAGTGTAAAAAAATTAAAAGGTATAATATTTCAGTGAGGCATTATAAATGAAGCACATCATAACTATATTTTAAATATTCAGGCAGGGCTATCTGATACACTTTAAAAATGTCTACATGACACTGGTGGTTAACTAATGATAAAAGCAAAAGCCTAAGGTGGAGTGGTTGGTTAGCTAGGCAAGCTACAATCAGGTCTTAGAAGAATTTAAAGTACAGCAGCATTTTAAACTTTCGAACAGGTTCAGCCATTCTATAATTACCAGGGCAGAGGTACTGTAGGTTCATTTAAAGCCAGGAATGGCAGCAACTGCCTTGAAAGTGACAAACCTTGTCTCAATTTAGAGAAGCATACAAACAACTGATCTGTTCTCATTTTAAATCTGAAGTGTTTATTTATTTACTCACTTAACATTTTAACCCCAACCCTAGCTTAAAGACAAATGCAGAAGTTTAACAAGCCCATTCTGACAAAGACAATAAGTTGTTATTTCAAAGTGGACAATGCTGTACATTTATTCAAAAATTTGGGGCCTGTTATTTTTATTTTCATCTAAAACAATTCCAATCTTAAATTATTTAATTTAATCATTTAGATTTATTAAAAGAAATATGGCAATCCTTTATAGCTCAAACTGTTGCACCGCTATTAAAATCAATTGTTTACATTTAACAGAAAAAAACTGCATAATTATTATGAATAATGATTAAGCTCCTTGCATTAAATAATGTGCAAAACGTACCTGTTTAAGGGTTGCAATGTATCGGGTGATGTATTCTACAGTAACAGGGTCCTCCACTGTAAGTCTGTGGCTCTGGCACTCCACCCTTGCTCTGTTAATGACAATCCTTGCATCAGCTGTAAGACCTGTAAAAGAAGAAGGTACACACTTTTTTTCTTACAAAGATTACACTCCAGTTAAAGCTTTAGTGTTTATACTGATTAAAACGTTTTTAATGTCTTGGCTTCCCTTTCAGAGCTCAATTTACTAAAAGCGTCATATCAGTTACACACATTGGCTCAATGACTTAACGAGACAAAGTGACTGACCATGAAGGAGCTTTGCTTGGATTTTGAGAAAGTCATACTTTACCTGCAAAGGCCATACACACATGCTCATCAAGTGCACAGATCTTCCGAACAGTTCTCTCCTCCTGCAGCTTTGCTACAGACTTCTTCTCCACACCTAGCACAACAATGTCTTTCCCTCGGATTCCAACCTTAAAGGGAACGAAAAAAATAACACACACACACACACACACACACACACACACACACACACACACACACACACACACACATACATACATACATACATATATATATATATATATATATATATATATATGAAGAGATAGAAAAACATCAGGACATATTATCTGTAAATCTGCAAAGTGTGTTCTAATGACAATCAACGAATGGGTCTCACTTATACATTCAGTCCAGATGTTGCTAAAGGAACAGGAAACATCCCAAAACTATAATCTTACATTGCCCTCCACAGGTACATGGCTATATCACACCTAATTCAGTTAACGTTAATCATCACTCAAAACTAGTCATACTATAGATATCAGAACAGTAAACAATTGGTTATGCTAACTTAATCACCCTATATTCCGCTATATTATGCTATCTACATATATACAATAAAGCGTATAATACCGCTACCTTCTGTAGCCTGATAGCTAACGTCCAAGCTAGCACAGGCTCCACAACATGCAAGTCACGCTTAGCGGTCTTCTCATTCATAAGGTGCTGGTGCTAATGCTAAGCTAAACGTTAGCACACCCAGTGGAAATACGCTAGTCAACTTGCTGATTAAATGTCTTGATTTTCGACCATTTCCAGAAATACGGTATTTTATAGTTCTATATATATATGTATATAGTGACACTTCAGTCATTCCCGTTTCCTATCATTCTAACCGGAGTAACTAGCTAGTTAGCCTACTTGTTAGCCAAAGCTACTGACAACACAGCTAAGTGTCCAGCAAAAATACTTACAGCTGTAGAACCCTTTTTCACTGCTTCTTGGGCATATTCAACTTGAAACAGATGACCATCAGGAGAGAAAACAGTTATAGCTCTATCATATCTAGCAGCCATCTTTCCAAACTAGACCCGAAACGAACATATACGTTAGCTAAACAGAGGGTACCAACTTCCCACCAGCTTTTCCAACGCGAGGATTTCAATACGCATGCGTGAACATGGGTAACAAATGCATTCTGGGAAATGTAGTGTTTAGGCTCGTTGAGGGGGGAAACACTGACTTATGTGCTTATTATATATTACTGTATATACGGTATATCTACTATATGCCATATATTACTTCGTTGCACACTGGCAAATAGAAAAACATCTTAGTAGAAAACGTTTTTGTTTGTACAATATTTTGTCTTTGTTAGTTTTGCTGTCTTTTAGACTGTGTCTTCAACAGACCTGACCAATTGGTTAAGCTTATGCAGAAATGATAGCAATATGAGGTGTTTACCTAGCAGATTTACAGTCAACAACCCACTCAGGTATAAACATTGTTTTCTCAGTGTTTTTTTATTGCTCTTTAAGGCATTTTGCATCACATACATTTGGTATTGTCAAGTCATCCAGGATTTTGTTCTTCAGTGAACATTAGTACACATTTATAAGAATATAAATTAATGTATTGCCAAAGTTCTCAAAATACACACACATGCACACATTACATAAACAAGTCTAAATAAGAAAAGCAGTGAGGTGAACACAAAATACTAAAGAAAGCAGTAATGACACATGATAAAGATGTTTGTGGTTCTTGGTGGACACATCACTGCCTCCTAAACTGGTGGCTCAGGACTTGTCCTTGGCACAGGCGTCCTGCTGGAGCATCTGGAGCAGCTGTCTGGTGTGTTCAGTCTGCTGCTGAACTCTGTTTAGCTCCCGCTCCAGTTCCAACCCACAAGTCATTCCATCCAGCCTGCCACCTGCACAGCCGCAATCTTATCACTCAGCTGCCAACTGACATTCAAAAGGCTTCACCTGGCTTTCACCTGGTGTTTTTATTTGCTAGTCATTTGACTGAGAATGAGAGTCTTTTTGTACTTATATGTTGAAGCATTGAAAAACATTCGGACATTCGGTCATTTGGAAAACTGCTGACTCACCTGTTTTAAGATTACACACACTGGCAATCGCAAGCTGTTGAAATCTCACTTCTTGACTGCGAAGGAATCTTGTCAAGTATCCTACAATGACTCTGTGGTGAGGTTTAAGCAGTTTGTCTGCATAAAATATCACAACATGAGGAGTGCAGCAAGACTGAGTCAGAAAACCATAGTACAAACAAAGGGATATAGGTAAAGTGAAACATTTACCATTCATGTCTAATTTGCTGATTACAGAACCAGCAGCAAAAGACAAGTCAGAGTTTTCACTTTGACTGGAGATGCTCACAAGAATGGCAACATGATTTTCAGTGATTTTCTCAGCAAGACGTGATCTTAGGGAGTCTGAAAATAACGTGGCAAAAACTGATAATCAGATAAAGAATAAGGAAATAAACTAAGTAAAACTGAGTCATATCTTTCAAACTAATACCGAATACCAAGTGGTATTCCAGAGCATTAACTGTGAATGGCACTAGCTCTCTTTTAGGAAAGCAGTTAAAGACATTTATATTGCTAAGTATGTAGCTGTAAATGATTTTTATAATTGTGAGATATTATTCTTACCAAAGGAAGCCAGTGAATGGAGGCAGGCTAGTACACTTAAAAGGGTGTTATCCTCATTCCAGTCAAACCCAAGGGCCAGAAGAAGCCCAGTCAGGCACTCTGTCTCCAGTATAGCCTGAACAATCACAAATAACCTAACCTTAGTCACATTCTGTAGTTAGAATATACAGGGATAATAAACCATCAATGAGCCATACAGATATGGTCACGTAAATAAAGGAGTAATAACATAATCACATGCAAAGGGCATCCCCAGGTAAATGACACACTTTACAAATCCTCCAAAACAGATCACACATCTGCACATTTTACTGCACTGATACTTATACTGTACTATACATGTCTGTATATATGTTCACATTTGGCGTAATTTATAGTTAGAGATTTTTGAGATTTCATGTGCTAGCAATGCCTTGAATCTACAAAGTTGTAATACGCTGTCCCATTGTCCTTACATAGGATGTACCAGAAGCCTTGACAGTGGTTTGCATGAAACACAGAAGATGGAGACCTTAAAAGGAGACCAATGTGCATATCTGCAATACAGTTTTAAATTTTACTGTTTAGAATTTTGAAAATATATATACAAAATGTAGGTTATTGCAGCATTACATTTTTACACAAAGCCAAAATAATTTGAATAAGAACCCTTAAAGCATAATTTCAGATATACATTTCTCAATACACACATTTCATGCCTGTGATGTTTCATGTACTGTGGACATTTGGAGTAAATGATTGTAGTGAAACTTAGCCAGTCAAATCTCCGACTGAAGGGCGATGGGAATCAGGAATTGTAATGTCTACAACTCAAATTACATTTATTTTGTTCACTTTTCAAAATTCAAAATGAACCTACAGTCTTCTGAGTTTTATATACTGTATAATGTTAGTAAAAGTAAAATGGAAGAAAGAAAAACACGTTTTTGCCCTAAAATGCCATGCATGTATCTCTGCACCAAGCATTTAACTACAATGTATTTAAAAGAAGGTTTTAAGCCGCAGGCTGACCTCAGAACTATCATAAAACAAAATTCCAGATGTCAGGAAATGTACTCATAACCATTTCTAATATTACAGCTTGTTTGTGCACTGAAATATATTAAACTCTTCAGAATTCTGGTTCCTATGGTTACTGATTAAGTAAGTTTCTCTATATGGAGAAGTTGATATCAGATCACTCTGAATGACTCTGAATGAGTTTGCTTCATAATCATTTTATTAAGCAGATATTTTGAAATCAGACTGCATGTTGTATTTTAGCCACAGTAGCATTTCAAATGTTTCAAAGCTTGTTGTAAACCTCTCTGGTATGATTGAGAGATTGTGTAAGTATTTATACCTGCTGGCTCTCCACGATGTCCCAGAGATTTGTGAGGGTGATGACACAGTGAGTCACTACAGTAGGGTTACACAGATACATCAGAAGGAGTCCTCCTAACGTGGGCATCACACCTTGATTCACCAGAGTCTCCTGCAAATAAATAAAAGTGATAAATCTGATACAGAAATAGAAATTTTGCACTGACATTTGCTGAGGATTTTTTATTTGGAAGGCCATGAAACTTCTGTGGGTTGTTTAAACCTCTGACTGTATGGATCAGGTTCAGGGAGTAAACTAAATGACAGTTCCTGAACTGTGTAAATTAAAACACACAGAAGCCCACCAATAGCGTAGAGCTGAGTGAAAGTGCTCTTACTCTGTTGCGTGGATGAGCTGATAGAATAGAGAGTAGCTTTAGAGCAGCCTCAGAGGAGCTGAGCTCTGGGGCCCTCAGCAGGGACAGCAATGGACACACCCAATCTAGTCCAACCAGTTGCTGCTGTGCCTCACCTGCAACAAAGGTATACAATAAAGCAAGGGGCTTTCATATAAATACACACAGTTAACAAGTCATCAGACACTGGCTGAGAAAACACAGATCTGTGCACTGTGTAGTGAAACCTTTACTGAAAGGCAACAATTAATCAATAGTTAATAGTTAAACAGCGAACAGTAAAGGATCAGCACATTAGGAGTCAAGATGGTTAGATAATCTTTTTTGAGGAGTGGCCTTAAGGACTGAACTGTTCATGCTCAATAGTTCTCAGACTGACCAACAGTTATTGAAGTTCTAGGAGAGGGCTATAAGTTGTCATTACAAACAGCTTTAATTAATACAGCATATGTCACATGATGTGAGCTGTAGGCCACCAGTAAACCACATAAATATTTTCACACAATTTCTCATCCATTTCAATAAGCTGATCTGGCTTAAGAATATTGTTTAAAAATAATTGCACACAAATTACCATTCCCAGCGAGGCTTCTGAGACACCGGCAAGCCTGGGTGGAATTCTGATAAAGCATGAAAACATTATTAACACTTACTGGACAATCTGACAACACATTGAAGACCAGTCACAGAAGACAAGTTTCTTCTTACCCTGAGTACAGATGAACCCATGAGTGAAACCAGGGACCTCAGCAGGAAGCGATCACCAATTTGGAGCAATTTTGTGTGATGCTCTGGAGCTGTGGCAATATTACTCAAAGCACAACAGCTGTAGAACTGAGACAAGAGCTTAATGTAAGGTTACATGTGGAGTTTGATTTTTATTTCAGTGCATCAATCAACCAGCATGGACAAGTCCTAGAAAATATACACTATCACCTGGACTATCATTTCCACACATGGATTAACTCGTGTAGAATCACTGGAAATTCTTTTTTGTCTAGGCTTAGTTCTGGGCCTGGAAATCTGGCTCCATATGTGCAAAGGTATTCAGGCAGTCACTCTAATTAGTGAACTTAGCTACTGACACAGCCCTCACGGCTTGTATTATTTTCATGAAGCAACACTACCAAAGGAATAGGACCCTCTGGAGCAGCGACACAAGATCACTGGGCCACATGCCAAGCATTGGCTAGAGGGTTATGAAGCTCCCTAACACTGCATTCTCAGGAATGATGGAGCACAATGAAATTACTTCGGGCAGAGTTGGAGTCTTGTTTGTAATCTAGAACTAATCATCCAACATCAGTACCTGACCTGACTAATGCTTTTAAGGCTGAATGCAATCATATCCTCACAGCACTTCTCAGACATGTTTGTAATTAAATAAAAGGGGTTTAAATTTTCTTATGAATGAAACACTGGACAAGCAGATGTATACAAACATGAAAATGACAGACTGATGCATGATGCCAGTACCTGAACCTCAGAATCAGCTGACTGTAAGAGAAGAGCCAGGACAGGTATAACCCCCTCCTCACACAGCACACACATCATTCTCTCTAGAGAGGAATAACAGCACTGTCAGTTCTTGGACTCTTCATGTGACAGAAACCAATGAGATCAGTACAATATTGATTTGGAGCTCTTAAACAATTCAGTGACATGCAACCACAGCAAAGTCAGTTGGGCTTTAACACCTTACCTGATTTGGTGAGATTATAAAGAGCTCTTACAGCATTTTGTTGAACTTTTGGATCAAAGGCCCTTGCCAAAACAAGCAGTGGTAGCACAGCATCAGAAGACACAATAGCCTCTCGGTTTGAATCTGAATGTAAAAGAGTTGTATGAAGGTAAAAGATTTTTCTGACTTGCTAACTCTAGATAAAACCATTCTTTAAAGGAGCTCTTTAAAGAGGGCATAATCAATTTGTAAGATTTTATATGTAAAATATTTCAAATGATCAACAAATGTGAAGAAATAACAGGTTTGATGGTATGACAAAGATGTCTATATCTTGTGTTACAGAGATTTCTTCTGATATTAGCAAGCCAACTTCATGCACCAGCTCTTTCTGTCTTATAATACAACTTAGTAAGTGGTGAGTCACTGTAATAGTGAATCTACCTTCGTTCCCACATGATCATAAGAAGAAGAATCATGCAGTTCTCATTAAGAAACCACATTTAAAAACTAAGAAAACAAGTAACTAAAATAGCAGCAAAACAGTAAACACTGGTGTTGCTTTTCACAGCTGGATACACTCTTGGCTAGTAAAGGTATGAAGTTTGATGCTGACAGCAATTCTTCAGGAGGAGTAAAGAGGGAGGATCAGGAACTATGTGGAGTATGAATTCCGCAGATGGCATCATTTTACATATATCGCCCTTAACTGTTTTTTAATTGTTGTTTTGTTCATCACAGAGAAGGACCATTTGACCATGCAAAAACATTTATATATTAGGATTGTTATTTATGAATGTTTATGCTTTTATATGAAACCATAGTCTTTAGAAGCACCTTTGGAGAAAAGAGAAAATCCATACCTGTGGAGGCTAGCAAAGCAATACAGGCACTGGAGTTACACTGAACTATACAATCACCCGACTGCAGCAGATCAACAAGTGGTTCCAGAACGCCCATCTCAATGACATGTTCTTCCTTTACTGAGAAAAACAAATGACAAAGTAAATTAAATAAACATATCTGGACATGTGATGTAGTGTTCATCCCTGTTACAAAACCCGTAGACCAGTCAGATCCTAATTTACTGCATGGTATTATGGTAATAAAGCTTGAGTTTCATAGAGCCGACTGTGCTACTGTGATTTGGGTTGTTTTGGGTGCTGGGATGCTTTATTTCATTAGAGCTCACTTACTTTTGCCATCTATAAGAAGACTAAGCATGGACAGAGACACTGTCCTCTGAACCTCCATGTCCTCAGACTGCAGGAGAGTACAGCATGTCTCTAGAAATGCAGTGGGGACACAACTCTGTTCTGGTAAAAAAAACAAAAAAAACAACAACAACAACTGATTGAAGATCCAGAAGATTGCATTTATGGTATTATTAATAACTGGTCCGATATGTCGCTGTAGCTAACTGCTGAACCATATGCTAAAAGGTGCTTCCACACAGTAGACACAGATTATAAATAGACTTTTGATAAGATTAAAAAAGTCTTTTGAGTTCATGCAAATATGACATTTTCATATTACTGGTCTTAACTGTTAACTGTAACCTGACCAATCACTGTAACTAAAGAAATAAATGGCTGTCCAAACAGTGATCAGCTTAAAGAAGGGCATGGAAAACATTGCTTGACCACAATTAGGAACCAATAAGAACAATTAAAACGTAACAAACATATTTATTCTGATGACAACAACAGTCATTTCCACTCAGGTTAAAAGATCTGTAGTAATACCGCAAGAAATTATAGCGTGTCTGAAGTAATGTATGATGTTTCTATAATTGTATATGCTGGAGACAATCCAGGGTGGGATGGGGTGGGGTTGATGGCGCAGGTGGGGTAGGGCCTGAGTCTCTCCACTTTTTGGAATTATGCAAGACAACTTTGAGGGTCAGGGAGTGGTTGAAGAATTAAAAAGTGCATTGCTGATTCACAAAATAGCTGCAAAAATCACATGTACACAGTCAAATTAAACCCAAAGTAGATTGTTGTTTCTTTTAAGGGAAAATCAGAAACGGCTATAAGACACTCTAATCTGACCTGCAGTTACGCTTGTTCAGTATGCATCAGTTCAGTACTCAGAGTGTTGGCTGACTTTTGCCATAACAGTTTCTCCTATTTCTTCCTAACTATAATCATATTTGTTGTGCCATTTTGCAAAAATATTTATAACAACGTGCAGAATAACACAGACACAATGGACAGAAAATCCAAGAATTTGTTTATGTATTAAATATATTAGCTTGTATATTGTATTATTCTTATTGATAAGATCATCAGTTTGTGTGCTTTAATATTGCCCTATAAAGCAAATTATCATGATAAGTGTAATTGTTGGCATGCATTGTTTTGGTTATGGCTACAGCCTCTTGAAGACCCACCACCCCCCAAGACTACACCACTTCTCAGATAAAATCAGCTCCTTGACTACCTGCAGAAAGTGTATGCAGTTCTCCTGCAGATTCTCTTCATATAGTTACATTTGAGGTTGTGAGTGCTGACCTGTGGTCAAGTTAGAAGTCCATCCTGGTTCATTCTTCATGTGGTGTCGACGGAGAAGCTCAAGCAGTTTGTCTTGAGATGACTGGGGTTTCTTCAAACAGCAGCACTCTGAAATCCTTTGAGCAACATCTCTGAGTTTGTGCACGAAGTTCGCCACCTTTGCTTTCACAAAGCTTTTCAAATCCTCAAGAATTCTCACACATCTGTCACACAGTCCCATCTGGAAGTGAAAGTTCTAGGAAGTCAGGGAGAAAACTAGGACAGGTTACTGTATATTTCAGCCTTTTGCGCTGGGTGTTTCTGCTCTCTAGCAGCCTGTAAGAGCAGAGTGATACCTTATCCACATGCATGACTCGCACGTCTGGAGCTCCTCCTCTCTCAGATGGCCTGCCCTGATTAACATGCATAATTTACACATGAAAAAAAACATGAACACAGTTTTGTCTTCCACTCTGGTCTTTGGTTATTACTTTCGGTAATGACTGTGGCAATGGAGTCTAAGAGAAATCATGCACACATGTACTTTTCATTGTGTCTTCTGGATTTTGCTTTAAATGTCTTTAAGAGTAAATAAGTTTAATAGCTATTAGCATTAGCATCAGACCCTCAGTCGTGTGTATAACCTAGAAGCAAAAGGAAAACACTGATTTTTCTTAAGGTCTGCATATTTAAATGGTTAGACTATCAACAAAGCCGTTCAGAGTGGTTTGGTGTGAAATGCTCCATTCTGGGGAAACTTACAGAATCAGTGTTCTCTGTGGTGGTGATAGGAACCAGACGTCTAAAAGTTTAACAAGGCTACCCAACAGAAAGGTACTACATGAAATAAATAGATATACACTGCCTGATGTGTGACATAATGTCTCGTTTTAGTTGACAATGCTGTCTTGTCTTTTTATCCTCAGACTGACGTGATGTAGAACCGCTTTAACATTTGTTTTATGCTGGCTGTGCTGTAGCTATACTGCAATTTCAGAAACTAAAGCATTAAATATATCAGTATTTAATTTGTCTACTGTTTACTTTGCTGACACAAGATACACCTTGTCCTCTTAATAAAAGACATTTGTTGCCTTCCAAAGTTCTTTCTCATGTGCTCTTAAAATGGTTCGAGGATATAATAATATAAATGTTATAATTTCATACACCAGTGTTGGCAAGGTCTCCCCTACCTCAGCTGCAGCATAGCAGTGTAAGGTATATAACATTTCCACTTATGCTGAAATCATTTGCAGAACATAGTGAGCCTTTTTCATGCAGAGCCATGTGAGCTTTATGAATACATGTATCATACAAAAAGAAATATTGCTAATAGTGATGCTGACTAACTCTGAATCATGGCCTTTCTAGACTTTCCTATGACCTGGAAAGCTTTTTTGCAGTTTGTGCTGATATGCAGCATGTATTTTCATTAAGGATTTTAAGACTCTGTAATGGTAAAATAATCTGTGTAAAATAATCTGTGAAGTCATATGTTAATCTCATTTATAAAGGTCGAAACTCTTCAATTAATGTTCACAGAGATGTAGATTCCATGAATACATTAGGTGTGGTAGCCTATGGAAAGTCAATGAGACTCTTTTTGTTCTTTGTAATCTGTAAAGAACTCCAGCAGTCTCCTTAGTTCATTAGCATTTTATCCCTGAATTTCTGACACTTTGTGATAGAGCAGACATTAATTCAGCATGTACGCTGGTTTCCTTTTGCTTTAAAAACTTCACAGATTGTCCAAATGTCTGAATAGTTCAGTCTTTGAGATGTAAACAAAGTCATTCAGAGCAGGATGCCTCCAGGACTTAGGTATACTAAGAATATGTCAACATAGACAATGCACTGTCCAACAAGTCATTTTGCTATTGTATTCTGAGGCTGCTGTCTCACCTGTGCCTGATCTGTATGTGGTCTCCATGCCAGCTAGGACATGATCGGCTACATGACAGCACAGCAGCAATGTGCCCTCTGTCTCTGCCATTATCTGTAGTGTCTGAAATATGCCCGGAAACAGGTCAAGCACATCGTCCTGGTGGGACAGGTCAATCTGCTCCAAGGAGGAAAAATCAAGAAGAGAAGCTTTCAGTCCCATTGTCCCTATTCCACTCCATAGTTTCAAAGACCTGCTTTTGGATTCACTGACAGAGGTGCTAATTACTGACAGACTATCAAGTGGCAGTGAATTTGTGTGCAAAGATCTCCATGCAAATGAAAGAGGTGGAGCTTCATAATTAACATATGACCTGTACAATGTAAATCCCTGTTGTGGTCCTAGATAGTGACTTAGTAAATAATGACTAAAGTTTAAAAAAGAATAATTCTTCAATAAAGAATTCTTATTGGAACATGAGTCAGAAATGTAAGAAAATAAATAATTATTTAGGCTTAAATGTTGAATGTTTTCCTCAATATTTATGTTTTTTCCCAATACGTTACATTTCGTCGCTGTCCAAAGAAAAACAAGTATCTCCAAAATGGCAACTTTATAGGAGATGCCAAAAACCTCATTCAATTTTAATGTAAGTCAATGGAACCAGACGTCCTTCCGAGCACTTCTGGGCCATTTCAGTTGGTTCGTTCATCATGCAAAAGTGTAAACGGCAGCGGCTGTTTTAAAATGATGCATAAAGGCAAAATGGACAAAATGGAGATACATGTTTTTCATTGGACAGCGACGATTTAAATAATACATGAATAGGTGCCAAAAATGCCATTTTGTAAAAATGCTTAAACCTACACTAAACACGTATTACAAAGCAGCTGTTTAAATGACTGTATATCCAAAATGTTTATATTTATTTTATTCAAACTATAGTGCGGTGGGTACAATCTCTACAAGCCCTACATGCTACAGGTGGGGTTTCAGTTCCCCACCTGAGGGAATGCCCTATACTATATAAATAAGAGTACTTGGGCAAGACTCCCAAAGCTACCTTCACCTACGTCTGTAAAAACATTGGAAGTGCAAATTGTTCTAGCCCAAAACATTTGTAAATGTAGACAGAAAAGAATATGATAAGACATTTGGTGCTGTCACCAAAGCTTACTGTAAATGAAGGTCCCTCTGTAAAAGTGGACAGTGTGCATACCCTCTTAATTTCCCATCCCCAGCAGACACCAGTTCACCATCTCCTTTCTGTATTTTCTCCAGTCCACAAAGATTGCCGTACACTGTTAATAGCTGGCAGAAGCAGGATGCAGAGCATGAGGGGTTTCAGACTAAACACACTACATTGGCTACAGTACAATCGTGCTGATCCTGCCCAGCTCTGAGTATGCTCGCTAATGAGTGATGAGCAGATAAGACCCAATTCAGAGATGCATTTCTGAAGTCACCTTTACACATGAAAAGTGAAGGTTACTCTTGTAAAATCTAACCGTGCATTGTGTTGCTTTTATGAAAGTCCTCATCTCTGAGCACAGGCAGCGAGCTGTTGTAGTAGGTTTGGATATTGTCTTCTAGGTATTAGGAATTATTCTAATCGAAAAGAAGTGCAAACTCCTAATCCAAGTCCAGCCTCCTGCTTTGCCTCAGTGTCCCCTTCCAGCAAACCACTAGTGGTCCAATTAGCCCACTAACAGTGTCCTATAACAATACACCGCCCAATAACACTCTAACATCACTTGTAGCCTGCAGTGCAGCGATAAACAAGCTTTTACTCGTCTCACTGTGTAAAATATCAGTAGTACTGACGCATCACCGTGGTGTGTTCAAGCAGGTCAAGTCTTCTTCCTGTTTTACTTGGTTATCAGCTTAAACTCATCAGCTTAGAAATAAATTCCATCTTAGAAATAAATCACTGACAGCAACATTGGTGTGCTTTATTGTTCTTTGTAGAGAATATATCAGCTCCAAACCAATTTTTAATAGACATCACTGGGCAGTCACTGTATTTTGAAGGTTAGCACAATTACACAGTCATATGCAAAAGTCTGAGTGACAATAAGTAGACATCCTGTACAGAGAACAAACATAGGTACATTTTAATCTGTTATTTATTTTACCCATTAGGAAAAACATGTGTGTGTTTTTTACTATTACATAGAAAATCAAAAGATGTCATTTGATTGGAGCTGCCCATACTGCATATGTATACCAAAAGCACATTGAAATATTTACAGTAGTTGTTCTTGCACTCTACACATCAAGGCATACCTGTGTATTACCTCAGTACACTTCTTCAACACGCCAACAGTCTCCTGGCTGCACATATTAGCCAGTATTCTCTATTCTCTAGGTCTAAACACAATTAATGACACTGGAATGTAGATTCCACTGTTCCACGGTTTGGCAGTGCATCTTCATGGACTAATAAAAGACTCATCATCAGTTAACATCTTGGTTCATGCACACTGTTATTCATACTGAATTAATGAATGTGTAGATTCACATCAGCATAATTCAGACCAGATTCACTCTCTCACAAATATGTAGGCTACTCCAGTAACTTGGCTACCCTACTGTCATATAGGCCAGTGCTTATTAACTGTGCTATAAGTCTGGGATGGACCTAGTCCAATACTTCTACCTACAATTTATTCAAATAATAATAAAATAAATGTACAAATATCCTAACTATATTTCTGCTTAAGTAAAAGTGTTGCTTGTGAATGTACTTAGGTATCAAAATATCTTAAGTTTTAGTTTTTTATGTTTTAGGTATTAATCACAGATCCTGTACCATATTATTTATTTATACTTCAGGATCACAGTAAATCACATAATGTTTGGCCAGTATAACTAATGCCTTTAAAATATTTTGAGCTGAGAGAATGTAATGAAAGGTTTAGTGAGTTTTTGCCATAGAAGACTCCATGTGGGTGCATCAAATACGCACCCATGTGGGGCGTGAAGTTTTTCAGGTGGATCGCTATAATATCCTGAACCCCTTATCAGAGGCCCCAGGTAATCACTCAGACAGGTTTTGGGATCTCCTGGGTGTAGGACTTATCTGTGTAATGCCAGCTTTCTTAAACACATGGCCAGTCTAGATAACTTGTGATCTTGAGAAAATAACAAGACCTCTATGGACTTCCACACTGTAGAGGGCGTAGCCTACTATTCCACAGCCACCACACAATGGTGGGGGACTTTATCCCCCTCTAGCCAACACTCTGGTATGGGTATTGTGGTACTGCAAAAGGTGCATCATAAACCAGCTAAACTCAGTGATTAGAAGTGGTGTCTACAAAGCAAAGAAGACTAATTATTCTCAAACTCTTAAGTGCGCTATTAGTAGTACGTGTGATAGTAGTATACTAGCAGTGGCCAATCATATCATTGGACAAGCAAAAAAACATAAACCTACAGAGCACCTTAAAATATGTCTATTTTTTTCAAGTGACTTGAGCAGTTCATCCATTCATGGCCATGACCACCACGGCCCGACTCCTGTGGGACAGGGGTGCCTGTAGTGGCATGTTTTATTTTGCGCCAGTGGTTTTAGTAAAGGGGTGATCAAGAAGGCAATTAGTCATACTTAAAGCTTGAAGTGCTTTATTACCAATGAACACATTCTCTTACAAAGTGCAGTTAATTCAATCTTAAATGAAGCCTGTTTGTGTGGAGTTTGCAACAATGAACTTATAAACTAAATAAATTGAGAACTTAATGTAACTTTTTAGGTGCATAACTATAGGGACATTTTTCGGGAAAAATAGAACAAAAGCACTTATCTAACTTACCTGCTTATTCAGTCCCTCAGCACCACACTCAAGCAGATGCAGTGTTTATGTGTGGGAGACAGACATGTGTATTGGACATTTATGGAAACCCGGAACAAGTCGCGTTCCGTATCTCTCTCTCTCTCTCTCTCTCTCTCTCTCTCTCTCTCTCTCTCTCTCTCTCTCTCTCTCTCTCTCTCTCTCTCTCTCTCACTTCTGAAGAAAATCACTCCACAAAGTGATGGATCCTGGGTGAAAGTCGACAGTCGAAAAATACGTTGCAAAACAAAATTGTCCTGTTTGTCAGTTGACTCATCAAATGACTGAAAAAGAATAATAAAGACATTGGGAAGGTAGGTCTTTCTAAATTTGCGCTGAGTAAGCCTCCTAGTGTCGGGTGGTCAAGCTTTTCCAGTGGTAAGTTTGCACTTTGCAAATGCCTGGACGATGTTCACGGTCGCCAGATGCCCAGCCTCTGTGCTATCGGTTGTTTTCTAAAGCATGGAGGTTATCGGGTTTTGCTTCTTGGCTCCATCTTGTGGCTCTTTTCGGCAGTCCTCTTTTTCCTAAGAGCAGTTACACTCTCCAATATTTTGTTTGACAGCCTTTAGCTTTGATCACGGCACGCATTTGCTGTGGCATCGTTCTCACAAGCCACTGCAGGGTCATTTATTTCTGTCCAGAGTTGCATTAATTTTTCCCCAAGATCTTGGGTGATGGGAGATTTGGACCACTGCACGAAGTCTTCTCCAGCACATGTGTGAAAATGATGTGTCATGCTCCCTGAGCCACTCTTTCAGTATATTCAGGAAGTCAGCTGACCTCAATCTTTGTGCACATAACGTTGCTGGACATAGACCTGACCAACTGCAGCAACCCCTGATCATAGTACTGCCCCCACAGGCCTGTACGGGAGGGCTAGCCATGATTGAAACTGTTTCATCACTCTGGAACAGGGTAAATCTGGACTCATCAGGCCACATGACCTTCTTCCATTTCTCCAGAGTCCAGTCTTTATGCTCTCTAGCAAACGAAAAGTCTTTTTGCTGGTTAGCCTCACCAGCAAGTGGTTTTCTTAAGGCTGCACAGCTGTTTAGTCTCAATCCTTTGAGTTCTCTTCGCGTTGTGCGTGTAGAGATGCTCTTACCTTCACTATTAGACATCTACCTGAGTTCTATACTGTTGTTCTTATATGATTTAATTTCATCAAACTAATCACCAATCACAATAATTTTTTTTCGGACCACATTCCTTCCTGAACATGATGTTTTCCCACCGTCCTTTTCCTTTTAATGCACTATTATAAGCGTTCATAACCCGATAACGCGATTTTAGTAACATCTCCTTGGATGTTTTGCTTGTGTTGTTTGAGCAGCATCAGTTAGAGTTAAATAGCTTGTTGCCAGATGAAACTTCACCCATGCAATAATAATCCAATGGGAGGCTCTTACCTATTTGCTTAGTTTTTGTTGTTGTTATTGTTGTTTTTTTGTTTGTTTGTTTTGTCCAGGCAGTGTATTTTAAGCGCTTAGCGCAGTGTTGAGATAATTTTTTTACTACTATAATTGTCCCTGTTATTACTATTAGCATCAAACCGTATTTAATTATTGCTTATTACATCCTGGAAAAAGTCATTTTAATATTTCTGCCTTACTCTCTAAACTCCACACAATACTACCACATAGAATGAAAAAGACAGTCAGTACTTTATTAATTAATTAATTTATTTATTTGTGTTTGCTGTAGCTCTGTTTAAATAAGTTGATAAATATATTTTTTGAAGCTCGCATGTCCTGTAATGTATTTATAGGTGGATTATTATTTATTTATTTATTTGCAAGAAATATTTCCTCCCTTAAGGGGGCGTTTTTCTCCTCCGAACCCGTATGAGAGACCGCCCATCGCACCATGAGGATTAAAGGCGACTAGCCATTAGGAACCGACAGGAACCATTAAATACCATTAGTGTACCATTACGGTCCGTCTGGAAAACATCAGATTGCATTAGAAAGCCCGTAGGGGATTCTGAGCCGTGTGAGTGAGTGGGGGTGGTCTGGTTTGCGGTTTGGGGGGCGGGAGGGAGGCTGGTTAGGTTTACATCCTCGGCTGCAGGCGGACCGTAGAGAGCGGACACGTTTGTATGAGGACCAAAAAGCACTTTTTGATCTTCTACTCGCTTTCCTGACCCACAAGGTACAGCACTGAAGACCACCTGAAATCTAATCCGAGACCACCGGGCTTCATCTGCTCTAAAGATGTCTCGTCGGAAGCAGACAAAGCCAAACCCTCTGGAAGCTCTGGAAGGTAGGACAGCAGGATACTCGCGGTTCAGGTTGGGAATGGGAATCCCGCGGATTCCTACTAGTAATGCACGAGATAACACCGAGATGAAACCCTCCTTAGAGCTTCAATATGTGTGGACGGAGCAAACTGCCATAGGCTAAAAGGCTGAATAGGTGGATATATGGAAACAAGTTGAATCCTGTGATATAACAAAAAAACAAAACTGCAGCTTAGTTTCCATATATGGTTTGAGTACTTTTATTAATTGTATGTTCTGGAACTTGTTAACATATTCATCTTGTGAACTGAAAATAAACGACTGAAACTGAGTTTTCTATGAAATGGGTCCTTCATGCAGTTGTTTATTAAAATAAAGCAGCAGGGGTGATTCATCACCAGCGCTCCTAAAACAGGAAGCAGGAAGGCAAATGTTGTCTATAAATGGTAGGCACTCAACACGCAACTGTCCTACAGCCTAGCACAGATTAGCACAATGTGCACAACAACACATCTTGACCAACAGCAACGTCCTGTGTACAAACTAAACTACAGTACAATAGTTTAGCTTGATGATTTTATACCACAGCCTAAAGACGACCATAGTTCGGCCTTTACTGTAATCACAATATTACAAGACTGATCCCATATAGTATGTCCTACAGCTGTTTAGAGCTTTATTCTTCAGTTCATTTGAGCAAAAGCATAACCAGTGCTACGACTGACTGACTGTGTTGATGTTATGTGCAGCACATTCAATGAAATGGATGTTTTATTCAGTGTAATGTCAATTTTGCATCTCTCCCAACATGTTGCTTGTCCCAATTGCTGCTCAAAGATCATTATAATAATATGACTAATGGACTGCAGATTAAAGAGCAGGAAACTCTCTAATGGTTTCCATCTGCTAATGAAAACTGCCCTAATGGTTTCCATTACGGTGTTTCCATCAGGATGTGGACTAATGGTTCCTACAGTGTTCCATTAGAGGCTAGCCATCAAGGATATGGTGCTTAACAGCATGGCTGATGGCTGGGTTCATCCACTGTTGTTTTCCATTAGCCTAGTTTTCCATTAGAGAGTCTTCCCATTAGGATAGGCTGATGGCTTTTACACATTGACAGTGCTCTCAACCTCTTATGTCTACTACACAGGGGTTTTGTATAACCAGCATACGATTTGTTTGTCTTTTTGTTTGGAAGGTTTTGACTTGGGCTTTGAGAAATCAAGAATTCCTTATTCTTACATGGAAAGTGAAGAGAAAGATGTGCCACTCCAGGGAGAATGCATGCCTCAAAGTGGAATTTCATTGGTAAGACTTTTGACTTCATAATACAATATAGAATAATGGTCAAAACTACAATATGTTTTTGAAATGCAATGCAATGCTAGATAACTATTTATTGTGTTTATTCGCTGGTGATCATGTGATCATAAATTTTAAATTATAAATTAATGTCTTACACTCAGAATATAATGTTGATGATTCACTCTGCTCAAATCAAATCAGAGGTTTCAGAAATTAAATGGGAAGTTTACTGTTCTTTTTTAACCCTGACAGAAAGAAACACAGAGGACATCTTTTCTGGAAATCATGAAGAAGCAAATTGCTGAAAAAAGAGATTTCTCAGACAGTGATGAGGAATCTGTTGTGCCCTACAAACTTTACCAGGAACTTCAGGACAGCTATGTAATGCTGAAAAAGCGCCTCAGAGAGAAGGACATGATAATCGCAGGAAAGGATGCCACTATTAGGAAGACGAGGCAGAAGTGTAAAAGGATGTCAGTGGAGCTGGAGAAAATTAGAAAGCTGAATATATGCCTTCAAGAACAACTGCTTTTAAAAGAAACAGGTTATTTAACTTTGATATATTAAAAAAAGAAAAATGTGACTGTTTAAATAAATACATACAATTAATCTTGAAGTTCACTTTTGAGTATATACACAATCATATTTCTGTGGTATTTAATATACTTTGGTGATTCATGATAAAGACGGGAATGTATGTTATAAACGTGTATACACTATTGACATAGGATCCATTAGGAAACAAGCAATCTCTACAGAGACCACCGAATCCTCTTGTGACCCCATAGGAATTCCAATGGTTTCTGATATGGAAGCCCAAAGAGAAACCTCAGCTGTGACTCTAGAAGAAAATGACTATGGCAAGGTACTTGCAATCAGCTGCATGTTTTTCCCTGTACCGCTGTCTCAGCATGTTTTTCCTGATTCATGTAGGTTCATTGTCTGTTTATGTTTTTAAAGGTCAGCCTTGGATATGGCGTTCTTCTGGACAAACAGAAGTGGAACGTAATCCAAAGAATGGATTCCCATTCTAAATTCTGTAAGTCCTTGGCTGTAGCTATCTGGGGCATTGAGACGCTGAAGGAGAGGACAGTGACTGGCTCCAAATCCAATGCTGTCAAGGGGTCTGTAGCAAAACCGCCATTATCTCCAGAGAAAGTTGGCGTCATCAGAGGTATTCACCTGTTAAAATATACTGGGAGCGTTTCTCATTATTTGCTGTTATCTGCTTTGTCTGTGATGAAATTTGGCATATTTCAGCCGTAAATCATCATGTCTTCAATATTTAATATTTTGATGATTAATATTTGTAATTGTGTTTCCTAAAACAAGACTGCCTGAAGGAGCGACTTCAACAGCGTGGCTATCAGAAAGAAGCAGTTGACGGGCAGCTGCGTTTGGTGCGACGTTTTCTCTCTGAGAAAATTTGTGATATCAAACGAAAAGCCGGCATGAATTCAGAGGTGAGATTCCTTTTATCTGGTGTCTTGTTTCTCATTTTACAGAAACATGGGAAGAGTGCTGTTGACCTGTTTTACTGTTGCAGGGAACAAGCTCCAGTCCCTCTACTGGTTCACAGCATTGACATTTTCCAATCCTCAAGTCTTCCTTCGTTTCTACTATTGAGCACCACAAGCCCAACTATTCTAAATAAGGTAAAATCAGGAGTCATGAATCTATGTAAACAGAAATAGGAAAAAAATAGTTAAAAAAGATATAATCCACAGATTTGTTCATTTAAAATGTAATCCGTATCTTACACAGGATCAGGTATGGTTAAACTTGATTAAGGAACAACATAGGATTCCATGTCCTACAATATCCATCCATCTCTGCATCCGTCTGTAACCAATTAGTAACCAGTTTCTTCCACAATGCCATAATGTTTCAACCTAACTATGCAATGTACACCCATCAGCCATAACATTAAACCCACCTCCTTTTATCTACACTCACTGTCCATTTTATCAGCTCCACTGTATAGGAGCACTCTTAAGTTCTACAATTACACACTGTAGTCCATCTGATTCTCTCTATACTTTATCCCCATTTTTCCCTGTGCTTTAATATTCAGGAACGAGAGTGTAGCTACATTGAGGTGGTTTCAATGTTATGGCTGATTGGTGTTTTTGTAAGCCTGGTCTTCTGTACTTTTTCTCTAGATCAGGGGGTCACAGGCTTACCAAGGATCTACATGCCAGGTGGCCATCTCCAGTGGGGAGCCAACTAAACAACTGCAGAAAATCTGTTTGTCCCATTTCTATTCAGCTGTGAATTTCTGGCTATATAAATTTAAGAAAACGTTGGTCAACTTTGAATTGACTTTTTATTAAAGAGGGTTTGTGTTTTAGACACATAACTAGTCTAATGTAAATATATTTTACAGCATTGTGCTACAACCATTTAAGAAAAGTAAGTTTCATTAAAGGCAATACCAAAACACTGAAAGGGAAAATCTGACTTGAGGGCTGCATTTCAGAGTAAAATTAAGGGCTGTATAAACCTGCAGGCTAGACTCATGCACTGAAATGTAGTGTAGTGACCTTATGTGCCTTTTTATGCACATTAGTATTGTAAGAGCAGTCACTGGCTAGTAATCTCAGCTAACAAAGTAAATTCTAGTTCCTGATATATCTTTAATTTACGTTCTACACAATACCAGTGTGATCCTGCTACTCCAAGGTCGTAATTAATAATTAATTATTATTGTCTTATTTCGTTTCAGAACTATTGTTGCAAAGCTAAGGACAGACACACTAAGGCCTGTACACTGGGCACCATATTAGTTACAGAGATGATCCGTATGTCATGTACAAGTGATATTTAGTTTCTTATATTTCAGTTACATGTAAATATGATATGTTGATGTGTTTTGTATTTTACTGATACAAATGCTTAACTACTCTACGGTGGTACACAAACTGATATGTTTATACATACAACAAATAAACAGTTATCAGTCAGTATGCATTTGATGTGTGTGTTAATCTTTTATTTACTAAACCCCTTTAGGTAATACTGAAGATATTACACTTAGCATCAACATATCAATGATGTAGGTAACAGTAAGGCTTTTGAATCAGTTATCAAGTACTGCATAAATAATATTTATTAGTAATATGATAATCTGTTAATCTCTTTTCTTGGAGGGTCCAGGTTCATATCTGTAGATATTATGTAACAGGTTAGGGTTAAGGTTTAGGATAAGTTTTTAGGGTTGGGTTTGGGTTGAGGTTTGCTATAGGGTTGGGTCCAGGTTAGGGTTAGATATAGAATTAGTGTTGGGTTTTTGGTTAAGGATAGGGTTAGGATAAGCTTTTGGGATGAGGTTAGGTTTGGCTTTTGGGTTGAGGTTAGGATTAGGGCTAAATTTTGGGTTGAGGATAGGGTTAGGATTAGGTTCTGGGTTGGCTTTTGGGTTGAGGTTAAGGTTAGGGCTAAATTTTGGGTTAAGGATAGGGTTGGGATAAGGGATGGGTTTTGGGTTAAGGATAGGGTTGGGATGAGGGATGGGTTTTGGGTTGAGGATAGGGTTTGGGTTGAGGTTAGGTTTGGCTTTTGGGTTGAGGTTAAGGTTAGGGCTAAATTTTGGGTTAAGGATAGGAGTGGGAAAAGGGATGGGTTTTGGGTTGAGGATAGGGTTTGGATTAGGGATGGGTTGAGGTTAAGGTTGGCTTTTGGGTTAATGATAGGGTTGGGATTAGGGATGGGTTTTGGGTTGAGGATAGGGTTTGGATTAGGTTTTGAGTTAAGGTTAGGATTAGGTCTAGGTTTTGGGTTAAGGATAGGGTTGGGATTAGGGATGGGTTTTGGGTTGAGGATAGGGTTTGGATTAGGTTTTGAGTTAAGGTTAGGATTAGGTCTAGGTTTTGAATTGAGGATATGGTTATGATTATGTTCTGAGTTGATAAGATTGGGGTTGGGTTATGGATTGAGGATAGGGTTAAGATTAGATTTTGGGTTGAGGCTAGGATTAGGTCTATGTTTTGGGTTAAGGATAGGGTTGGGATTAGGATTGGGTTTTGGGTTGAGGTCAGGGTTAAGGTTAGGTTTTGCTTAACGGAAGTAACATTTTAAGGCTATTTAATTTAAGATATAAACAACACATCTACATCTAAATGATGTTTCAACAATACACCTTCATAATGTTTTTACTTTAATGTCCCTAAATGCTTCACTACTGCTACTTCACTGATGATGTTGATGTGTTACTGATACTCTGTTTATTTATCATCTACAAAAGTCCACTCCAAATATAGGGTTACGTTTCTTTCTTACAGACAAATAAAGCAGGGTTGTTTTTGAACATTCTACATGCACCGCTCTGTTTATAATCTTTTTGTGTGTAAGAATATTTTTTATTTCTGTTTTACCAGGAAAACAAAAGCAATTAATGAATGTAATTAGTTAATGTAACGATTAATGTTTTAGACATTTATAATATAATTAAACTTAAGGTGCAGCTAAATTAATCAAAAGGATCCCCCACCCCAACACCCCCATGTGGTTTTTGGGCTATACATGAGTGTTAATGGCACTTGTAGTAAGAACTTGCCTACCTGGTGCTAGTAATCATTCGTTATAATTCTCTACAAGCAATACCCTGATATGCCCAGTAGATGGTGTTAAAGACACCTAGATTAGACAACATCAGAGTAAATGGAAGGAACCGGGGAGGTAAGGAAATAAACTGAGCTGGGCAGATACAGCAGGAGGTTCAACACAATACCTTAAAAATCACAAAAATTAAAACATATAAAAACGCAACACAGTGAGTCGCCATCAAATCTTTCAACCGTAACATAATATTTGCATTTAAGGCTCATCAAGCAATACCTCTCCCTCTTTCTAAATCATTAGGCAAGCAAGGTGAAGCACAGTCAGTGATTAACATTCCGTGCTCAGATAATCCTGAAGAGATTGTACATTGTATAGACAAACTGACCCAGATTTTAATGCGCCATTCAAATGCAACATATGCAGCAATTCATTTTACATGAGCATTCCATGACCACAACATTTGGAAGATGATCCCTCTTGGTGGGGGAGGGGAAAAACAAGACAGGGGGCTTCCTGAAGCTACAACCAGTGTGAGACTGCCTTTGTCTATGCATTCATTAATCAAAAAAAAAAAAAAAAGACAAAAAAATATATAGACAGCTTCGCTGAAAGACAGTCCTCAGTTATGGAGCTATAGGTCAGCTATTTATAATGGAAGAAACAGACATGAAGAGTTGTAGGCTTTTGGGTAGAAACAGACATCTGTGGAGAGTTTCAGAGATAGATCCATCAAATAGTTTAAGGTGCAGGGCTGGCTTCATTATTTACATGTGATGAAAATCTTAACAAACCATTTCAGAAGTTTAATCTACAAACGTGCAGTTTTTACTAAAAAACCAGTACAAAGACTAATGTTTAATTTTTAATGTATTATTATTATTATTTATATATGCTAATTCTAAACTTGGTGTCTGCAACGTGTTACACTCCCTTTCGATAAGTAAGGCATTAGTAATTAGTATTAGTAATTAACAGTTAGTCCAGTAATTTGTTGGGAACTGCAGACAGTAATTCTTGTAGTTGTGTTTTTTCCTTTCTAACTTATTTCTAGATATAACTCTCCAGCTGCCTAGCTGCCCAGAGTCACCGTTGTTATATACTGTACTTTACAACATGCCACACCTTTTAACAGCAGACAGGTGAGAACATCAGGCAGGGCACTTTAGCACCTGCACTCTGTTACTTCCACACCAAATGGCATGCAGAAACAAACAAGGACAGTCCCTAATAAAAAAAAACAGACGGCAGCTCACATTACTCATTAGCTTCAGAGATGGGCAAGATACCATGCCATTGGCACTAACACACCTCCATACAATGACAGATATCAGCTTTTGAACTTGGTGTTGATAGCAACCTCTTTGGCTTAGAGAGCACAACATCTGTTAGTTTCAAAACCAACTTGAAAGCACACGCTTGTACTTTCCATCAGTCATTAGCCCAGAGATATCAGTGGCATTTCTAGATGTTGATATGTGGTTTCTGCTTTGCTTTACTGACAAGTGTTTACCATAGTCTTCCTGGGCCCATGTGGTTTACTCATTACAGAAATGTGTTGGTGTTTAAAGTAATGCCGTCTCAGGGATGGAAGGTCACAGCCATACAACACTGGTACTCAGCCTTACTTTGCCCTATTGTCTCAAATCCTCTAATGATTGTGAAACACGGTGAAATCACTAAATTTCTTGTAAACATTGTTGAGATAGATGCTCACTGGAGAATGAGGCTTTTACAAATAAAAAAGCATCACCTGCTAGCTGTTCATTTATTTACCTGTAAAAGGTTCCAAAACAGGTGTCATCTACAAACCTCTCAAGCTTATATCACTTCTGTTTCAAATTAATGTGTTTAGGCATCCACATTGGACTATATTGGATTATACAAAAGTAATATTCAAAAAGCATAAAATAGACTCAATATTAAATATTGTTTCTTTATGCTGCTTTCAATTAAATACCTGTAAAAGCCAGATCCCTGCCTACAAATCATGGCCTTTTCAAAATTATTTTTTTAATATAGACTACAGAAGTGCACAGACACCTGATCATTATATCTATTTGAGTTTATTGAACATTCTGAAACAACCTCCACTCTGCTGTGAAGGCTTTTCACTACAATTTGGAATATGGCTACAGCAATAAAAATGTAATAGTGCTTTTGTCTCTAAATTATTGACATACTATTTATGTGACTGTACCTACAAAATTCTCTAAATAAACCAAAATATATTCTGACTACAAAATGCTTTTTCTGAAAAGGATCAGTTTGGTTAATAAGTGTATGGCACATTATCACTGCTTGAACATTTTGGATGTTTAAATTGTGAAACAGGACTAATGAGTTCCACAAATGCATCTTTGGTCCTCAGCTGCCCTTGACTTTGTAACCCATCAAATACACTCCTGTACATGAGCACCAATGGCACTGCTCTTGTTCAGATTTCATTCTATCTTATGAATTGATTCTACCAGGAAGACTGAAATGGCTTTCTTTCAGCCCTGTCCAACTTCACTACTGGACTTCCCCAGGGATCAGTTCTAGGTCTAGCTCTTTTTCCTGTATATACTGTATGCAGTCACTTGAATCAGCCATAAGCTTGCGTAACTTCTCTTACCACTGCTTCTCAATACCACCAACCGCTTCCGTCACAGAAGATATCTTCCTGTAAGCTCTTAAAGGACAGAGACCCTGATATTAAATTTGGACAAGACACAACTGGTCTGTATATAGTCCATCTATACCCTTCAGGTTCCAGTCCTTCCTCTAGTCTAGTCCTTCATCAGTGGTCACAGAAAGCTGCCCACAGGACCATGTTGGCTGGAAATTTCTCAGACACAATGTGGCACGCATGAACACTGAATGAAACTTCACTAGACCTGCTGTGTCAGATCTACACAAAACCAGCCCAATGCTAACTAACATACCAGCTATCACATCAGTTTCACAGCAGTACTTGAAGTTGTTATAATTTAGGAAGATTGAAGACGTTTTGTCTAGAAGGGCAAGTCAAAATTTTACCCCAGTACTGCAAAAAAGCTGTCTAATTATCTCTGTGGACATCTCTGCTGTAATTGGCAAAAGCATCTTTGCAACAAAGTATTATTGGTATGAACTTGTGTTTCCTCTAAACGTATCTTTTATGTATATGAATACATACTGTTTGGTAATGCACTCTATGGACAAATATAATCATTAATTAAGTGTTTAACTCAGTCCTATTGCCAGAGATGTGAAATCAAACATCTAGCCATGCACTATGCCTTTACAAACATTTGTGAAAAAATGTACCTAAAGGGATCTACTGTAATAGAATCCCCTTCCATGGTCAACAGTGTTATTTCTCAAAAGTAATGTCAAAGTTGCAGAGTGGGGTCACCAAGTGTTGAGGTGCACAGTACATAAAGTTGCCAACACTTTGCTGACTCAGTAACTGCTCAACTTCTAAACGTCCTCAGATACCTTTGCACCAGGAGCTTCATAAAATGTTTTTTTTCCATGGCTGAGCAACTGCATGCAAGCCTTAGATCACCATGTTAACATATTGTACCTACATTTTTGCACTCTTCTGCCAGACATCATTCACAAAAACAGTGTACAGGCATCTGTAGCCCCCGCTGTCTCGTCTACTCCCTATACCGCCCCACCCCTACTGTCCTGCCTAGAGACAGGGCGGGTGAAGTCAGGTGTATAATACGCTAACAGCCATCAACTGAGCGAAGGCTCTGGTCAACTGTCAGGTGTTAGACAGGGCTGCCATTAGAACGTCCAGACAGTGTCCGTCTGCCTGCAGCTCCAAGACAGGGTCGGGCACATGCAGAGAAAAGCGTCCTATTGGCTGTAGACAGTTGCTACTCTCTGAATGATTCGTTGCAGGGCAGAGCTTTGCTTGGTGGTTAATTATTCAGGAGGTTTACAGTGGAAGAGCAGGGCAGACATAGCAGATGACTATGCGTCATTTCAGTCTGTAAAGTTCTGCTTGAGAGATTCTCAGAGTGGCAATGGTGGTTTACGTGGGACTGACCTCATTCTTTTTGCACTTCCTTAAATTCTGATCTTATCAAGGGGATTTTTGTCCCCTTTGTTGTTTTTATTTTCAGACAAAATGGGTTTTAGGATTTGGTTGGTGATGAAATGACATTCACTTTTAAATAGATTTAAAAATAATGACTGTAACAATCAGTTGAAGACCTGGATGTCATCTAAGGCGTGAACAGTTTGAGCAGGTTTGTGGTTAGCTTCCGGTTATTCTAAGATATATATAAATAAATGAGGTGTGAAAATGTTTGCCTGTAGGAGTGATAAGTGTTTACAGAGCATGAATGTATAACAGAGGGTCTGAATACAGAAATGGAAAATAAAATGTTCATGATGAAAAGCATGATACAATGTGCTACACTGAGGTTTTTCAACAGATCGTTTGTCTGTCCTTCATAGGCCTGTTGCAGTTATTACATTCTCACCTGGTCAGTTATTTGAGCTGATCACTAAACTTAAGTACCTCTTAAGTTATTTTACACAGCTGTCTGCATTTTTACACCTGTATCTTTACATTGCGTCAAACACTGGGTGTGTTGTCATCTGTAGGCTTGAGACAAAGACATACAAATGAAAGGAGATATATGCAGTATATGTATGGAGAGGTTTTAACATCCTTAATTGACATGGTAATTTAATAAGTGAAAATAAGTTAACGCACCCTCTTTCTGCCACTTTTAGTGCCTACATTTTTCACATATTGGTCACAGTTCTTATATATTTTCCAAAATACTTAAATCAGAAAAAAACAGTAATTGTATATTGAAATGTGTGGAAGTGTGTTCTCTGTATGTGTTAAGGAAGACCTACTCTGGGTTTTCCCTGTGCCTTAGTGTGTTATGTAGCTTGTTTATGCATGTTAACGCTCTCCAAAACCAGAAGTTCCCACCAGAGGTAGAAACTCTAAAACCACTTTCACGTCAGCTGCCAAAAAAGCCTTGTTGGAAATACCACCCCTTTTCTCTATTACAGGGTGACATCATCTCATGACACAGTCTCTTTTGCCCACCTGTCAGCAGGTTTGGCTCAAGCACAAGATTCCACCACTTTCAAATGGTTGATCAATTAAAAGAGTGGGGGACACTAACCAATCAGAGCACACTGGGTTTATCAGTAAGCAGTAGGCCTAAAGTTTTGCATTTGACAGTAGCACATCAAGCAAAACTGCTACTTCAGCCCCGTACTATAGTTACATACAACAAACAAAAAAGTACAAATAGTTTATTTAAATTATATAAATGGCAATTAGTCATCAACAAAGAAATTTCAAGATTGTGAAAAGCTTTCTCAAGCAGCGGTTTAGAACCATAAAGTGACAGTACTGCTAGGACTTCCCAAGGAGCTATATTTTAGCTGACAGGGACAAACTCCTTTCATTTGTTTAAAAAACAAATGCATTTCTCAATAATACCGGGACTGTAGCATATGTTTCCTGTAAACTAACATTGTAGCTAGGTTAATTAACTCCTAATGCTATCCACAAGCAATGATACATGGTACAATGTGCTACGTTTCAGCAAAGATAAAACATTTTTCTCTTTACATTAATTTGCAATGATTTATTCAGGATCTGGGGTCTTATCGCCAAAGCACATGTCTAAATGAACACAAAAGTCTCGTTTTGTATGCATGATAGGTCACATTAATGCAGTGGTGACAGTAGAGAGATGTTTTTTATGTATTTTAATATCTAAGTCTTTGTGTCTTTTTAGATTACACAAACAATCCCTGGAACGCGTTCTCAGATAGTATAGACCACATTCAGTCACATATTTCATCAGTCAGGCTGGTCGGTTTATAAAATTGCTTCAGTTGTTTTCTCTTTTAAGTAACTTTTTTGAGAAACACACATTTTACTACCCTTGAAGGTTTGATCTTCTGCCTTGAGCCCCTGCACCAGCTCTGAAATGATAAGCATTTTTTATTAATCCACTCAGGCTCCACTACAACCCAACATGGCCTGATGTTTCTACTTTAGGGTGCAACTCCCTTGGCCTGCTTCAGCATATTTCCCAGATATACAAAGCCTGCAATGGTCTTTTTCAGCTCAGTGAATCTTTGAGGGATAGAGTTTTTACACATTAATAAATTCATAATCACAATAAAAGCCATTTTTGTTAAGAATTGTGTTTTATGTACAGTATAAAAACAGCATGTATACAAAAGATTACAAATGCATAAAAATGACACCTATTAGACCCGGAAACAGTTCTGTCTCAAAGCTGTTGTTTACAGCATAAGCAGTACGCTTAACAACAACACAGATATATAAAATAAATAAAATAAATCTTTGAGAATATTCAGGCATAAAAAATCACTACTAAAACTGATACACTGATATTGAGAGCATGCAATTCAGCATCAGCTATTTCTGACAATCAGTGAACCCCTCCTCTGAAACAAAAGTTCAGAACTGTAGTATTGCAGAGTCACAACCTAGTGCTGCTAATGTACTATAACAAACTGCAAGGAGTGCTTGTAACTGTATGTATGCTACCAATCAGAGGCAAGTACAGCAGTGCATACTGTGATACTAGATTTTCATGATAACGTATGTTTTGATGAACTGAAACAGAACACGTGTCAGCAAAACAACAGAGACACATAAACATAAAAAGCTATTAAAAAGACACGCTTGCAGTCTCCTAGTAACAGAACATATCCACGTATGTCTAAAAGCTGTTTTTAATAAAGCATGCAGTTGGTCTGTGTTCTTCAAGCACTGATAATGCCTAATATATGGTCAGAAAATGTTATAGTGACATTATGTACTGTTATGAGTTCACATTGCTCAATACTATGGAAATGTGTTTTGAGTTCCTCTATTCATCTGAGCGATAGATCTATTAAGCAAAAATGATGTAAAACCAAAAGTATATTGGGCCTCATATTGTCCAGATATTACACTAATACAGACCACTCATCCTCTGGCTCACTTCCAGGTAAACAGTTGTTTCTAAATTCAATTTTGACACTTTGGTATTTTTCTTAGTCATCTTTCCTGTAAGCTCCAAACACTCAAGACATTTTGACATGCCAAGGATTACTGTCATCAATGCTTGCGAAATTAGCATGGTGTAGGAGTTCTCATCTTGTCCTGCCCCCGTATGGGAAGTGCATCTGAAGAGTTTTTGGAGTTTTGCATGTTATGCTGGCTGCTGTCCGTAGAGCGAGGACGGAGTGCAGTACGGTCCCGAAGCCCAGCCAGGCAGCTTCGGATCTCCTTATGGATATTGTCGCTGGATAGCACATACAAGATGGGGTTAATGGCGCTGTTTATAGTGGACAGGCCCAGCGAGATGGTGTAGGGAGTGTAGACATGTTGCTCAAAGTGGCAGTCCTTCTGCAGCTGAGGGAAGTGGTAGGTAACCGCACGCATTAGCAGAATGATGTGATATGGACCAAAGCAGATCAGGAACAGCAACACCACGGCTACAGCCAGGAGGCGCACTTTATCCTTCTGGCAGGATCGTAGACCAGTGCTGGCCTGCACATTGGCGAGGATGGCCCGGTTAGTGAAGATCAGCACAGCAAGTGGGGCGAAGAAGCCTAGGCAGAAGCGGGCGTAGTTGAAGGCTGTGATGGTCGGTGTGCTTTGGCTTGGCTCAAAACAGCGATTCTCTCCTGTTGCAGCATTGCCCTCAGGCATCTTAAAAACTGGAGCATGGCCAAGGCCCACCACTGTACAGATTGTCAAAGTAACCAAAGTGGCAAGCCTCTGGTGCCGGAGCCCCCGCGACTCCACAGCATAGACCACTGCCACGTAACGGTCAATGGAAACACAGCATAGCAGAAAGATGCTGATGTACATGTTCGTAAAGAAGACATAGCCTGTCACCTGACATGCCACTGAGCTCCACGGCCAGCGGTGCCCTCCGTTGATGTAGATGGCCCACGTAGGGAGCGTCAGTAGATACGTGAAGTCACAGACAGACAGGCTCAGCAAATAGATACCAAGCACATTCTTACGCCTCACCTGGAGATATGTGAGGTACACAGTGGCCAAGTTGGCAGGCAGGCCGATGACAAGCACTACACAGTACAGCACCATCAGAGGAATACGGTCCTTATCGTACGGGGTGGTACAGCCCGTCATGTTTCCATTCATCACTGTCACAGAGGTCTGAGTCACAGTCGGCTCATGCATGGTCCCTATAGCCAAGAACAGAGGCAAGGAAAGAAGAAAAGATATAAGGGTGAGAAGGTGATCTTATGTTAAGTGAACTGTTAGCACATCAATATTACTAATTGCTGTACCTGTTGGTTTTTGCACTCCCAAAGTCGTAGGCAATTTTTAGGCAATATGTATCTTTCACTCAGAACAACACTAATATTCATAAAAGGGCTTTTATTTAGTTAAAAATAGTTAAGTTGCCATCAGACCTCATTAAATAATTCCCAACAAACTCAGAAATAAATGACTTTACATGACTTTGTATAATGATTGTGCTTTTACATAGAGGTCATTTTTTTCTGGAAAGAGGAAGTGGAATTTGTCAGCTTCCCACCGTAACACTTGATATCACTGTTCAGTCCAGAATGTCCTTTTTAGGGCACAACAGGCATTAGTATTGAGACTCAAATGAGTAAA
>JAMWET010001541.1:0-30162 GCA_024036415.1 Prochilodus magdalenae
CAAGGAGGGGAAAAAGAAAGAAGATATCTAATTAAGTATTAAAAGTTTATTTATAATATGTTTTATAAACTTGTGAATTGGAAAAGTTTTATTTGTTATTTGTATTATCATTTTTATTGATTTTGAGAAAATGTTTGTATATGTTAATGTTCTTTTATTCTTTTATTCAGTTATAAATCACAGTCTATCCATCTCAAGGTGTCAGTTGGACGTCTTCTCATTGGAGGCTTTTGGCCGGGCTAAAGTGTAGCTATGTTGGTGATCAGCCCCGCGCATCTGGGGTTTAGAGTTCTGAGCTGTAGTTGTTTAGGGGAGGGTTTGTCTGCTGCCATCAGTAGGGGGCGCCCAAGCCTTACACTATCACTACTAGGACTTCCGGAAAGTCTTGGGATGGCCTGAAGACGACTCTGGGGTTAGGTCATTAAGATTTCTCACGCTCCCCTGGATCATTCTGGTACAGTTTGACCTGATGAATCTTTCCAATCATTGTCCTGAAATATAGCTGCATTGTCATAGGAACCAGCTGGGATTCCCACCCGAAATAGGGGGCTTTACTTTCAACCTCATTGGATCGTCTGATTGGAAGTGAGGATTCTACATACTAATACTGGTAGAGTACCTATATTCGGGTTGTCCTAATAGCACTCGTGAAATATCTGCACCTGAAAGAGTCACCCACAGGAATGGATTTTGGTGGGTAGGTTTTGACATTGTGAAACAAGTTTTCATGCTAAGCAAGAATGGGCTTATCCAACCTTACTGATCCACCGCCACGATTACGGACATTCAGTGATCGGTACTGTCCTCCATCCTGTTATTGCCCAGCACGATTGTTAGTACGCTGCACAATGCCAGGACTCTACTTACTACTACTGCCCTTAACACACACCAACATCACAAAATA
Source organism: Prochilodus magdalenae (assembly GCA_024036415.1). Classification (NCBI taxonomy): domain Eukaryota; kingdom Metazoa; phylum Chordata; class Actinopteri; order Characiformes; family Prochilodontidae; genus Prochilodus; species Prochilodus magdalenae. Next base: position 905 of record JAMWET010001541.1, read on the forward strand.
CTGTAATGGTGTCTGCCAGATGTCATGTAGTGATCAGTATGGCAGCGGGTTTTGTCTTGGTGGAGACAACCAACGAATCTGTGTGTGGAGGCATCGTGGTCAGCACCGAGATGAACGGTTTGTTGTCACACGTCCAGAAGTCCTGGTAGTACTCCACCTCCACCCCTACCGCACCATCTGCAGGAACACTGAAGATATTCAAGCTGCATGGGAAGGATTATCACAGGACACCATTAGGAACCTCTACAGCGCCATGGCGAGATGTCGCCATACTGAGAGACAGACTTCTGTATGTGTAGCTAAATAAATATTGATCATATCAGTATAAATTTATCATCAGTTATTGTTTTATTGATCCTGGTGACCTTTATCTTCCTTCCTCCTGGGTGTATATATATATATACACACACACACACACACACACACACACACACACACACTATATATGTAACCAGAAGAGCCCTAATACAATAATAGAAGCAGGTGGAGCTGCAGGGAGTCAGGTGAAAGTTTGAAACTGATTGATGATTATAATGAATTAAACTCAGAAAGGAGAACAGGCTCAGATGGAGGATGACTTATCTGATCACAAACAGAAGTAGCCTTGTCGAGCCTTCCGGCAGATAACGTCCATAGGTTGGGATAATGCCAAGGCATGCAACAGATCAGATGTTCAAGGAGGTGACATGCCGAGCTTTAGTTCAAAAGGGCAATCATAGGAACTTCAAAACACTAGGCAGGGACAAACCATGCTACACCAGTCAGATACTGTGAAATCCAGGAGGGTATTCCACAAAGCTCGGAGTGATTGTTTTGTTAGCCTGATAGTACATATTGAAGCCTGTCCCCTAGGAAACAGTCTGAGGCTTACATTTTGGGACAGTCCTCAAATCTTTTTGGGGGTTATGTTAGCTGGCTAATAAGAAATCCTGCTTTGTGGACCGTCCAGTAGCAGAAGTGAGTAAACATGGCAGGGTCAAGGCCAGAGGAACTAAACAGTCCAAAATATCACAAGTGCAAAGGAGAGATCAGAATTTGGTTTTCACATCTCATGCAATAATGGTGCAAATAAATATAACCAGGCAGTAATACAAACGTGTATTCCTCGTTTCAAGTATTTCTTTGTTTATAGTGAATCCAGTATTGTTCCTAAACCTTGGCTGTGCCCGTTGCATTATTGAGGGGGTTGGTGGTCGCAGAGGGTTACACTGTGTGAGGCACACCGACTACTGTCCTGATAAATCCGCCCGCCACCAGGCATATGGTAACCTCCGGAACCTTTTCCCATTCAACGATAGGTCAAAACAGATACTCCCAATTTTTAACACACTATACTGTGATAACTGATTACTGGTTATGCATGTACTGATGATTCTGGAGAGACTGGATGACTTCCATTCACTCGCTGTTGAGAACTTTCTTACCAATCCCGCTACAGGATGGTACAGGGGAAATCAGCCAAGTTAAATACACTTTTTGGGCTCCGCAAACCTGATAGTTAGTTATAGCACAGTCCTCATTTCTCCATAACCATTGGCTTCACCCCGTCCACCATAGAAACTGAACACAAGAATCAGAACATGTCATAAGTCTTCACTAAGAAGACCTGAATATCATTCCCAAGTTCACTTGGGCATCCTTTACCTTTGGTTCATTCTGAGCCGTCCACCTTTCCAGACGCCTTCGGTGTCACTGTCGTCAAGACCAATCATGCTTCCCGTCACCAAGACTCTAGAGATAAACTCCCTGTTATAATGAAAGGGACAAATCAGTCTATTCTATCCATCAATAAATAAGACTATACACCTGGTTGTAAACATAGACACAAGGCATAAACGACCGTAACTTAGATTCATTTAGATAAAACCCTAATGGCCATTACTGAACACAGTATTGTTAACCTTCAGACATGCATTGATCTAGCTATACCCAACATAGTTTAGGATAATCTGTAGTAGAAACACAATCCCACACGCCAAAATCCAGAAATATATATTCTGTAAACCCCACAAAACACAAGACGAACAAGGCTGAAGCTGGCTCCGCATTTACCGGCTTCTCATTCCAAGTTTCCTGCTCCACCTTAAATGGTGCAGCAGTTACATTCTGAAACCTGAGGCTGCACCATTTTAAGGAATGGAAATGGAGGAAGCTGGTATATAAGAAGCTGATTTCAGCCTCATGTAAGAAGGTGCTGATCTATTGTGAATACCTGCATGGATCAAGGAATGCTGAATCTGCAATGCTTACTCAGCACCAACATCACTGCGTATACATACTGTCAATGCTACTCCTAACCAGGATCCCTTGGATAATTCATTCAATGATCTTAATATAAAGCCGGTGTTTCATAAACCATACGCTCATGTCTGCACATAAATCACACCTGCTGGGGGCAATGGAGCTGAAAAAGTAATTACCTCTACATAAACTACTGCTGCTCTGTTGTTTCAGGAACACTTAAGCCCAAGCAATAGTCATGCAGTCTCCATAGACGAACACTGGCAGTAGCGTGGGTCGTATCGAAGAGCTCAACCGCTTTGAATCTGGTCCTCACAGAGTCTATTGGGTTTCCATTGTGTACACAAGCCTAAGATCACTATGTGGTTGTAATGGTGTGAGGCATGCCACCACTGGGCTCTAGGGTGGTGAATCACACTTCACCATCTGGCAGATAAATCTGGGTTTGAGGGATACCAGGAAAACTCCCATAGCATTAATTATATCCACATCAGGCACACCATTTGGCCTTTCAGTAGGGTGTTTAGATACAATGGCATCTACAGCCGGATTGCACTTTTGAGAGCACTCGTTGTCCAGAAAGCCCTCCTGCTATATTCTATCTTGACATACTCTGGCTTTATGGCAACCCAAAAGACACAAGCACGCCAGCATACAAACAGTGATGGAGAACATCCCAGAGCTGCCCATATCAGCAGCACCACCTGGTGCTCTGGAGAGCACCCTAGACCTTGCTCCCAGCCTCAACACACCACCTGGTGCTTTGAAGAGCACCCTAGACCTGGCTCCCAGCCCCAACACACCACCTGGTGCTCCAGAGAGCACAGATGAGACAACACCCTGACTCAATGCATCGCTCAGTGTTCCACCAAGCACCATCTCGCTGCCTAGTGTTCTAGAAAGCACCAAGGCTCCACTACTCTTCCACAGCTACCTCCAAGGCCTCGCCTCCCACTTTGGTGCCATCTGCCCTTTGAACCTGGTGCTTGCACTACATAGGTAGCGGAAAGTGACTATTAGAAGCGAAGCTGGCACTGCAGCCCCAGACCACATGTATAAGGCTCTGTCCATGATGTTACGGACAGCTGGTATTGATTGGGGAGGAGCCCAGTGGCTGTTGAGTGAGGCTATTTCAAGCAGTTGACAGAATGCTGGCTGGTGATGTGATCACGCTGTTGGAGCTGTTAATTGGTGAGTAGCATTAGCAGGGCTGTGTTTTGCTTTTGGTTTCCACACTATATTTTTTTAATATACTTCCTACACACCACATGCACATAAGGTGTTCCTCTCCCTGCCCAGGTACAACTGAGGCCCACCGGATGAGGAAGACTTGGGCTGCAACTCCACTGTGGTGCTACACACTAATACTATACGGGTGCATGCATTGTGTGACAGTAGTGTCCACAAAAATTCCCATACCACATGACTGATTCTATGTGTGTGTTGTGTATTTTCAGTATACTCAACTTTTTTAACTGTACTATGTTAATGCATTAAACACAAGCTAGTATTAATATCTGAGTGCAATAGTTGTGATGCACCATTGTCTACCAGCATGGAGGGGAGAGATAGCTCTGTGGCTGGAAGAGGAAGTGTGGTCTAACGAGACCAAGAACAGGACATTAACAGTATTGAGAAGTTCATTTCCTAGCTCAAATACAGGGTTTTTGTGTTGTAAACTGTGCTAGTCTGTCTGTGTGTTTGTCTCCAGGCCACAGTGAATTGGTCCCCTTTTCCAGGCCGAGAGGGAACAGGGATGGGTAGTATCAACCCATGCTAGGTCCCAACCATAAGAGCTCGCCCGCAAGTGCCTTAGAGGCAAAATTGAAATGAAACGAACATGATGTAGCTGGACAATTTTCTTGATTGGTCTGCCCCTCCGTGTTCAGTACAGCTCTAGACTCTGTTTGGACAGTGATTTGGGGGATGCCTTCTGCCAGCCACTGAAAGTTCCTCCCTCAGTCAACGATTAGGGATAATCCTAGGGTCTGTCTTTCTCTCTCTTACCTGTTCTTCTGGGCTGTTGATGACCACCAGGTCTGCTTCTCTCTGTCTACAGTCCTGTCTGCTCTCACTCCAGCTCTTCTTCTTGGTAGTGATGTAGTAAATACTGGAGTCGAAGTATCTCCATCCCTGTTTGTTGACCTCCTCTGAGTCAGTCAGAGTGATGGAGCCAAAATTCAGGTCAGTGTAGCTGTTCAAGCTTTCTGTGTTTCTGAAGATGCTAACGAATCAAAACAGGCAAACGTTCACTCACCCAGTTCCAGTAGCTTCTTCTGTAGCTGGTCTCTCTCTACAGTCAGGTTGGTGTAACTGGTCTGTAACTGGTCTCTCTCTACAGTCAGGTTGGTGTAACTGGTCTGTAACCGGTCTCTCTCTGCAGTGAGCATGATCGACAACACTGTGATGGCGGCCAGCAGGAGAACACACAGCACCCCCAGACACACAGCAGCCGGTCTGTAGTATCGGCTCACTGCACCACCCATTGCAGTACCTGGAAATGATCACACACTACATACGTTTAGTTACACGTTCAGTCATTATGGGTTTCCAGCATAGCCACTCTTTGAAAAGACATCAGCAGCAATCGTGTGTGTGTGTGTGTGTGTGTGTGTGTGTGTGTGTGTGTGTGTGTACCTGAAGTCAAGGTTCCTTTATGGCTTCTGGTCTTGTTAGTCTCCAGGACGTCTTCATTCACATAGACATCATCATAGGAGTTACCGCCTTTAGTTGAACCAGTCGATCTGTAGATTGATTTAGGTCCTGATTTGGCGTATATATCCATATTCATCTCCAGTCCTCCGTAATGATTTCAGGCCTGATTTACACCCGCTTTTGCTTCATTCACTGACGACTGTCAAAACCGACAAGCCAGCTGTGATGGCGACTCTGTGAATGTGACATTGTACCAGTACTTGTTATTCTTAGGACAGGAAGTTGAGGTGGGAGCTCAGACCATTCAGCACTTTCAGAAACTTAGTTCCCTTATCTCTGTCTGGCAGCCATGCAGATACTGTGTGCTGATACTACAATGCATTGGTTGACGCTAGAATGCATTCTCTACATAGATAGATAGATAGATAGATAGATAGATAGATAGATAGATAGATAGATAGGCTTTTGACTCTCGATACAGGAGAGCTGAGTGAATAATTTCCACAGTTAGTTAATACTGAAGGTTGGGTTGTAGGCTTGCTGTATCTCTGACGGCCATTATTAATCACTTTGCTGCTCTGTGCAGCTTACCATCAACAGCAGAACCACATCGAGCAGGAAGCCCAAGCCCACATGGTTCACCTGAGCTGTCTATGTATGTAGGTTAAACTTTGAACCACCTCTCTCTCTCTCTCTCTCTCTCTCTCTCTCTCTCTCTCCTGCCCACACAAACACATTTAGTAGGCACTATATATACACTGTGTGTGTATATGTGTGTTGTGTGTGTGTGTGTGTGTGTGTGTGTATTTGAAAGCACTGGTACGGACGCTGACGTCTGGGGATATAGATATCGCTACCGACACCACAAAGTTTCTGTTTACACGAGGCAGCACGTGCATGCCCACCAACTTAACATGTCAGCAGTGCGGGAAGACGCGCAGCAGTATAAATGCTCATGGCTGAATCTGTAAAGGTGGTATTTCATGGGAAAGACATGCAAAGCCTTTAGCTAGCATAGCAGCCAAGTATGTGGTAATATGGTTAACCTTGTAAGTCACTCTGGATAAGAGCATCAGCTAAATGCCGTAAATATGGAACAATTGGAAAATTAATTATGACTGTTTAACTACATTTAATCACAAACAATATACATTAAACAAACAGTGGAACCACCAGCTCCTCCCTCAACATCAGTTCCATTTTTTACCACCTGGCACTGGGCCAAACCATGACTATGGACCCACAAAAGGGAGCCAAAGACCCAGGGTGGACCTAAAGCTTTAAAACTGAGCAATGACATATACGACACCCAGCCAAGCATGCCACTTTTAAGTATGATCATAATTATGAGCTTTATTAATATGAATACAACCCAGTTCAGTCCATCAAGACCTCAGATTACACAGAAACACAAGCAGGAAGCAGTACCTGGCCAACAGCGATCAATACTTCTAATACAGCAGCATTAAGTTCTCCATGTCACAAGACCCCCTCTAACACTGAGGCTAGGGGAATATCCCATGCTGAATCCCAATAAAACCACACTCCAGTTCAGATCCAGTGGCTTCAGCTTTCACCTCAGTGGAGCATCTGGTTGAAAGCGAGGTTCGCTTGCACCTGCTTTGAATCTGAGTTCATGGGATAGATTACCACAGGACACCATTAGGAACCTCTACCACTCCATACTGAGACACCAGGTATGATGTGTTAGCAAACATGGCGGCCTGACGCCATACTGAGAGACAGACTTCTGTATGTGTAGCTCAATAGATATTGATCATATCAGTCTACATGTATCATCATTTATGTTTCCTGGTCACCTTTATCTTCCTTCCCAACAGCACTGCACTCCCACACCTCCTTCTGGGGGACACTATTCTGTTGATGGTGAGTCTATATTATAGTACATGTTACCAGAAGAGTTCTAATGCAACAAGAGAAGAAGCAGGAGGAGAAGCAGGAGGTACTGTAGGATGTAAGGTAAAGGTTTAAAATTGATTGAGGACTGTAATGGATTATACCCAGTAAGGAGAACAGGCATGGATGGAGGATGATTGGTCCAGGTACAGCTGTACTGATACTGATGCACCTACGCTTTTGCTGAGCCTTCAGGGAGGAAGCGATCCATATGTGGAATAATGCCAAGTCTAGCAAACAGATCAGATCCTCAAGGAGGTGAAATAACAAATAAGCTTTATTTACAATAAGGCGATCCAAAGGGATGTTCAGAAAGCCAGGCAGGGTCAAAAGCGTGTTATCACCAATCAGCCACGGTATTCCACAAAACAGGATTTTGTGGTCAGCAGCCAGGTAACTTCAGTGCAACATCAAGCCTGTCCAGAATAGGGACTTTCCCACTGGACTGCACAACCCATAGAAGGGTGAGGCACAATGAGGCTTCAGACTTTTTTCTTACAAATCCCAACTACAGGGTGGGTACAGGGGAAATCAGCCCAGGTTAGTACACTTTTGGGCTCAGCAAACCTGATGTTAGTTATAGCACAGTCCTCATTTCCTCCATAATCATTGGGTTCCCCCGGCCACCAGAACCTGAAACACAGAACCAGAACATGTACATAAGTCTTCAAACTGAGGAAGACTGAATATCATTCCCAGAGTGCACTTGGGCAGTCATTTACCTTGTGGTCAGTTCTGAGCCGTCCAGCCATTTCCAGACCCCTTCAGTCTCAATGTCTGTCAGACCAATCCATGCTTCCCAGTCACCAAAGACTCTAGAGATAAACTCCTGGCAGGACAATAAGTACATATATGAGGAAGACGTGTATTAGCTTGTGAACATATACACTATGTATATATATGTAATATATACACTAATAGAACTAATTGGCTATAACATTGTTGGATGGAATCTGTTTGTTCATAACTTGACACATCCAAAAGACTATAAGAACAATAAGGCTGAAGTTGGCTACCAGCTGTCTGTACCAAGTTTCCTGGTCCACCTTAAATGGTGCAGTTAGATTCATAAGGTGGAATGGAAGAAGCTGGTAAATAAGAAGCTGATTCAGCCTCATGTAAGAAGGTGCTGATCTATTGTGAATACCTACATGGTTCAAGGAATGCTGAACCTGCAATGCTTACTCAGCACCAACATCACTGTGTATACATACTGTCAATGTAACTACCACACCAAACCAGGATCGCTTGTAATGTTCCTTAAATGCAATGAGCTTGATAAAGCCAATACGTGTTCACTGTAATTCACAAACCATATGCTCATATTTACACATGAATCCCTTGCTGAGGGCAATACTGTAAAAACAAACAAACCAAATAAAGCAGTCGAGTGATGTTAACTGCCACAAGATGGTGCTGCTGTTGACATGCCTGGGTGAACCCAAGATGGAAAATATGTATCTATGTTCATTAGCCCCAAATACACCATCCCAACTTCTGTTGCAATGTGTTACAGGCCGGAATGGCAGGAATTGGTGTATCCCTAACACGCCATCTGGTGTTCCAGAGAGCACCACCTTAAACAACCAAGGTATACTTTTTAGACCAAGAAGGAATTTACTCCATCCTTCAGGACTAAACCCCTAAAAAGCCTAGGGCCTGTCTCCTTTACCTGTTCTTCTGGGCTGTTGATGATCACCAGGTCTGCTTCTCTCTTTATGCAGTCCTGTCTGCTCTCATTCCAGCTCTTCTTCTTGGTAGTGATGTAGTAAATACTGGAGTTGAAGTATCTCCATCCCTGTTTGTTGGCCTCCTCTTTTGAGAGTCAGTCAGAGTGATACAGCCAGGTCAGTGGATCTGTTCAAGCTTTCTGTGTTTCTGATAAGATGCGTGGAAACGTTCACTCACCCAGTTGCAGTAGCTTCTTCTGTAACCGGTCTCTCTCTGCAGTGAGCATGATCGACAACACTGTGATGGCGGCCAGCAGGAGAACACACAACACCCCCAGACACACAGCAGCCGGTCTGTAGTATCGGCTCACTGCACCACCCAGTGCAGTACCTGGAAATGATCACACACTACATACGGTTAATTACACGTTCAGTCATTATGGGTTTCCAGGATAGCCACTCTTAGAAAAGACATCAGCAGCAATCGTGCGTGTGTGTGTGTGTGTGTGTGTGTGTGTGTGTGTGTGTACCTGTTCCTTTATGGCTTCTGGTCACGTCAGTCTCCAGGACGTCTTCATTCACACAGACATCATCATAGGAGTCATCGCTTCTAATTGAACCAGTCGATCTGTAGTCTGATTTAGGTCCTGAATTGGCCATATTCATCTCCGGTTCCGATGTCCTCCGTAATGATGTTGGAAGGTGGAAAATTTTCGCCCTGATTTACAGCCGTTTTGGCTCTAATCACTATCTACTGTCAACCGACGAGCCAGCTGTGAAAGCGACCCTGTGAATGTGGCATTGTACTAATACGTGCTGTTTTTGGGACAGGAAGTTGAGGTGGGAGCTCAAACCAGAATCTCATCTCAACTCTTTCTGGCATCCATGCACATACTGCAATGCATTGATTGATATGGTAGAATTTGCTCTCTAACTATATATGTATATATTTTTTTTTTCCATTTGAGGATGCACCACAGATGCTCAATAGGGTTTAGGTCTGGAGACACACTTGGCCAGCCCTGCACCTTTACCCTCAGTTTCTTTAGCAGTGGTGGTCTTGGAGGTGTGTTTAGGGTCGTTATCATGTTGGAATACTGCGGCCCAGTTTCCGAAGTGAGGGGATCGTGCTCTGCTTCAGTATGTCACAGTACATGTTCATTCATGGTTCCCTCAATGCACAGCCAGCAGCACTCATGCAGCCCCAACTTTGACACTTCCACCACCATGCTTGACTGTAGGCAAGACATACTTCTTTGTACTCCTCACCTGGTTGCCACCACACACGCTTGACACCATCGGAACCAAATAAGCTTATCTTGGTCTCATCAGACCACATGACATGGCTCCTGTCTCATCTTTCAGAAGAGGCTTCCTTCTGGGACGACAGCCATGCAGACCAATTTGATACAGTGTGCTGCGTATGGTCTGAGCACTGACAGGCTGACCCCTCACCCCTTTAACCTTTGCAGCAATGCTGGCAGCACTCCTATGTCCATTTTTAAAAGACAACCCCTGGCTGTGATGCTGAGCATGTGCACTCATCTTCTTTGGCGGACGCTTGCGAAGCCTGTTCTGAGTGGAACCCGTTATTTTGGTCACCGTGCTGCAGCTCTGTTTCAGAGTGTTGGATCTTCTTATAGCCTCGGCCTCTTTATGTAGACCAGCACTTCTTTCTTCCAGATCCTCAGAGGGTTCTTTAGCATGAGGTGCTACGTTGAACCTTCTGTGACCAGTAAGAGAGAGGGTGGGAACGATAACACTAAATTTAACACACCTGCTCCCCATTCACACCTGAGACCTGGTGACACTAACCAATTAACCAATCGAGCACATTTGGCCATCTGCACTTGGGGGTGTACTCACTTTCTTGCCAGCTGTTTAGGCATTAATGACTGCATGTTGAGTTATTTTGAGGGCAGAGCAAATTTATTATTTTTTATATGAGCTGTACAGTGAATACTTTAATATAAATAGATACATAGATAATATAAATAATACAATACATATATAAATATAAAAAAAAATTATATATATATATATATATATATATATATATATATATATATATATAGATAATATAAATAATACAATAGATATATAAATATAAATATAAATATAAATATATATATATATATAAATATATATATATATATATATATATATATATATAGATAATATAAATAATACAATAGATATATAAATATAAATATAGATATATCTTTTGATGGGACAACACAGAAGATATGTGTTGGTTTACAAAACAAAGGAGCTCATAACCACAGTTCATTAATGTTGGTTGGTTTGTTGACTTGTTGTATCTCTGATGGTTCTTATTAATCACGTTGCTGCTCCATGCGGCTTACTGTCAACAGCTAAACCACCTCGAACAGGAAGCCAAAGCCCACATTGTGCACCTGTGCCATCTATGTAGGTCACAGTGCGAACCACGTCTCTCTCTCTCTCTCAGACACATTCAGTTTACTGTGTGTGTTTGGTTTGTGCACCAGTACTGATACTGTTGTATCAGATGCTGATCCTGGTATCACTGACCAACACCACAAAGCAGTTTCTGACCCCACAAGCTGACATGTGCATCCACACCAGTACACAGAACCCATCAGCAGTGTGTAAAGTCAAGCAGCAGTACAAATGCTCATGGCTGAATCTGTAATGGTGGTATTTCACAGGAAAGACATGCTAAGCCTTCAGCTAGCATAGCAGCTAACTATGTGGTCCACTACAGTCAGTCAGTGATGCCACTCACCAGCAGGTTCTCATTGCTTCAACCAGGCTGGATAAACCTGCTGAAGGTTGCTGTTACTGACAGTGTGGACGACTTTACTAAACCTTAGCAGACTGATGTTCAGAGATGTAGTGCAAGTAAACGACGCATGTACGAGACCAATGACGGTCAATGAGTGCTCGCATGTACACACCACAGGGTTTTCTACATACTGCTCAGCTATAACCGTAAAACCACCTCCTGGACTGTTAGTCTGTTGCTCTGTGTACTTTGTGACCAGTGGCGTAGGGGAGGGGCACGCAGGGCACGCACTGCGGGGGGGCCTCGAGTACAGGGGGGCCCCGCCTTAAAATTAATTACAGTCCTCCTCTTGGATGAGGTGAGGACGCCAAAACGCTAGACATGCTGGGGTGAGCAAAGACATTAAAGATGAGCAAAAGACAATACAAAAGTGGTGCTCAGAAAAGGCAGAGCCAACACAGGAAAGAAGAATTTAATGCCAAGCTGCCAAAAATTTCGTCTTTTATCAACATAAAAGCTGTGAGTGTTAGCAACGAGGGTGAAGATGCACGTGAGGCTGTTAGCAAAGAGACACACAAGGCAGCGTCTGCAGCAGCTAGCATTAGCACCTCGCCCATGCTACCCAACCCTACTGACAGCGACTTTCCAAGTACCTCTAGCCCTGATGTTGAAGCTAGTGGTGAGATTGAAAAAACCCAGGAATATCCAACGGACAGAGCCAACTTTCCGGTTGATATTACTGATTCCAGCATGAAAAGAACTATCATTTCCCAAGGTTCGTGTAAACCCAAAGGGCCTTTTCCCAGAGACAAAAATGAAAGATGCTTTTCAAGTCATTTTTATTGCAAAACGTCTAAGATGGGTTGCAAAATTCCTCGAAAATGGCTCTGTTACTCGCTAAAGATGGACTGTGTTTATTGTGAGCCGTGCTGGCTTTTTTCGGATAGGTTGTGCGCATCCCATCATCCCTCCTGGACAGTGGGAATTAATGACTGGCAAGGACTTTCTGCTAAAATAAAAAAACATGAATCGTCTCGTGCACATTTAGCAGCATGTGTGGTTATTTGATACGTGGATAAGAAACGACCTCGACCGTGGATGCACAGCTGGACTCTGAGTACAAAAGTCAGGTTAGATTTTGGTCAGAAGTGCTTATGAGAATCACGGACGTGACATTGACTTTGGCTTCATGCAACCTAGCTTTCAGGGGGCACTAAACAGCGGAAACTTTCTTTCAGTAATTGACCTGTTGGCAAGGTATGATCCCGTTTTACGAGAGCTCCTTGATAAAAAGAGCAACGTAAATTATCTGAGCCCTTCGATTCAGAATGAATTAATCGCGTTATTGTCACAAAGAGTACATGATGAGATTGTGTCTGAAATAAAAGAAGCAGAGTTTTACTCTGTAATTATGGACACTACTCAGGATTTAAGTAAGGTGGATCAGCTCAGTCAAGTATTTAGGTATGTGACTGTTTGAAAAGACGAATCTGACAACGCAACTGCAGTTGATATTAATGAGAGCTTTCTAGGCTTTCTAAATATTTCAGATCAAACTGCACAGGGTCTGGAAACAAAAATCATTGAACTTATTGAGAGCAAGGGACTGTCACTTCACAAGTGTAGAGGACAGGGATACGACGGAGCTAGCACAATGAGTGGCATTTATTCTGGTGTGCAAAAGCGAATTCTTGACAAAGAGCCCAATGCTGTATACGTACATTGTGCAGCACATAATTTGAATTTAGTGCTAAATGATGCTTGCCATCACATTACAGAAATTAAAGAATATTATGACATTTTGCAAAGACTTTATATTTTCTTTAGCCAAAGTATCAAACGGTGGGAGCTTCTGGAGAACCATCTTAAATCAAAGCCAACACTTAAACGGCTTTGTCCAACACGATGGGCATCTAGGCGTGATGCTCTTCATGCACTTCGATTTCGCTATGCTGATATTTTACAAGCACTGACCAAAATCAGTCTGCGGTCCAAAAAAACAGACGAACGTACAGAAGCCTTGGGTCTCATGAAAGCAATTGAATCGTTAGAGTTTGTAATGATGACTGTGATCCAGGAAAAAATTTTGGAGACCGTCAATATAGTGTCACAGGTATTACAGAAGAAGGATGTGGATCTCTTTCAAGCAGCAAGTTTACTTGGGAATGCAACAAACACATTAACACAGCTTCGGGACCAGTTTGACAGCCTCAAATGCACGGCGCAGGGACTTGCAGCTTCGTGGGGCATTCGGTGTAACTTCAGTCTCAAACGCACACACCGGATAAAAAGACATTTTGATGAACTTACTGAGGATCAGCGCCTAACGAATCCAGAAGAGATCTTCAAAGTAAACGTATTCTATACGTGCATTGACACAGTTGTTTTCCAAGTCAGAACATGATTTCATGGCATGGATTCAGTCACAAGAAAATTTCAGTTTCTATGCCCAACGGAACTCTTACAGGCTAGCGACGATGCGCTAAACGAATCTGCAGCAGCACTCGCTGCTATTTACAAGAAGGACCTTTCACCTGAGTTTCCTTCACAGTTACTTTCATTCCGAAATGCTCTCGGATCAGAAATAAAATCTGTAAGTACCATTAAAGGTCTTTCCGAGCTTTTACTCCTGAGGCATACATCAATCCTGTCTAGTGTGACGGACGTGGCTACTGCTCTTAAGCTTTTTTTAACTATTCCCGTCCCTGTGGCTAGTGCAGAAAGATCCTTTTCAAAACTGAAAATGATCAAAAACTATCTGAGAAGCACAATGTCTCAAGACAGACTTTCCGGACTTGCTATTCTCAGCACCGAAAGCAAGCGTGCTCGTCAGATGGATCGTACGGACATTGTAAAGGAATTTGCGCAGAAAAATGCCAGGAGGAGGGGACGTTTTGGGCACTAAGGTGAGAGCGTTTTATTGTATCTGTTAATAGGCTTGAATACAGATCGCTTCAGATGACTGAGAATAAGTTTGAGTTATGCATGTCAGGCACGCCAAAGAGATTTTTAGCCCACACAAGGGCCTCCTCCCTGCCTCCTTGCGGTGGGGCCCCAGAATTTTGCGTTACGCCTCTGTTTGTGACCCTCTTCTTCAAAGGTCAGGACCCCCACAGGACCACCACAGAACAGGTATTATGTGGGTGGTGGATCATGCTCAGCACTGGAGGGACACTGAAATGGGAGGTGGTGGTGTGTTAGTGTGTGTGGTGCTGGTGTGAGTGGATCAGACACAGCAGGGCTGCTGAAGTGTTTAAACACCGTGTCCACTCACTGTCCACTCTATTAGACACTCCTACTTTGCTGGTCCTCCTTGTAGGTGTACAGTCAGAGACCATAGTTCATCTGCTGATGCTGCAAACAACCACTCCAGTAGATCCTTCATGCTTAGCTCGGTGGACGGCGCTAAGTGAGCAGTTTCACCAAAAACTTCTGATGACATATAGATGCACACCAAGGGTGTCTCTACCAACAATCCACTCCTTCTACCACAAGTGCTGTGTGCCCGCAAGGTCGCCAGCATGGTGGATAAGCCCACTTGCCCCATCATGCACTCTTCACCCTATTGCCATTTGGTAAAAGGTACCAGAGCATCCATTACACCACCACCACCAGCAGCAGCCTCTGCAGTGGCTTCTTATAGCTTTAAGACCTACAACACCCAGTATACATCATGGAAATACACCCTACACCATACTACCACTGGAAATCCATGGATGGCTGTGGCACAATGAGGACAGTACTGGTGATAGGATCGCCCGGCCACCAGCCCTATGGTAACTCCATAACCATAACTCCATGAACTACATTCCTCTTTGCTGTTCTGCCTGTACATTTTACCCATTCAACAGAAGGCACCATATCTCCCAGTTATTAACACACTGTAATAATTGAGATGTTTAATGCATGTATCGATGATCATGGAGAGATTGGATGACTGCCATTCACTTGCTGTTGAGAACTTTCTTACAAATCCCAACTAGAGGGAGATTACAGGGGTAATCAGCCCAGGATTCCACAAACCTAATGCCAGTTATAGCACAGTCCTCATCTCCATAATTATTGGGTTCCCCCGCCGACCAGAAACTGAAACACAGAAACAGAACATGTACATAAGTCTTCAAACTGAGAAGGACTGAATATCATTCCCAGAGTTCACTTGGGTAGTTTTTTACCTGGTGGTTGGTTTGGCACCATCCACCCATTTCCAGACCCCTTCGGTCTCAGTGTCTGTCAGACCAATCCATGCCTCATGGTCACCAAAAACTCTAAAGATGAACTCCTGTTAATATGACAGGACAATAAATACATACATACATATATACATACACACATACATACATACATACACACAAACACACATACATACACACATACACACACAGACACACATACATACATACACACATACATATATACATACATATATAGACGCATACATACATACATACATACACACAAACACACATACATACATACATACATAAATACACACATACATACATACATACATACATACATACACACAAACACACATACATACATACATACATAAATACACACATACATACATACATAGGAAAGCTGTATATTAGCTTGTAAACACAGGTACCAAGATGTGATGTGTTCTAATATTACACTGGCCAACAAAGTTTCACCAGAGTAGGTGTTTTCTTTGAGGTTCCCAACTGTGCTGCTCTGGGCCACAGTGACTCGGACCCTCCCCAGGCCACTGCCATGGTACATATATATATAACTAGTACACTAACAGTAAACCTATAAGGCCACTTTTACAGTCTAGTTATGTGGATGCAAAGTAGTTCTGCACATAAGTGAACTAATGCTCCCTACTTAAAGCATGCCTGGTAAATCTACTTACGTTTACGTAACACCTAGAACTTTTAGTAGACTTCCTGGATGTATATATGACATACACTCATCATCAAAAGAACAGCTGCACCCAGAAGGAAGGGTAGGACTGTAGTGCTATTGGGAAGGAGGACAAAGATAAGGACCACTGTGGGGTGTTAGTGTGGTGTCTGTGTGCGTGTAGTCCTGCATCATGCAGGCATCTGCGAGTGGTGCTGGCACTAACAGGATGACCAATGGTGGGCATCACTGATCACTGAATGTCTGCAATAGTGGCTGTCAGACAGGTACAGTGATAAGCCCTGTCCTCGCTCACATCATATGCACAGCTGAACGTGAAACTTCAATCATATCTCACAATGTCAAACCTACCTACCAAGTTTCTTTCCTGTTGGCTAAATCCTTCTGGGTGTAACTATTTGTGCAACTGTTCTTTTGATGATGAGTGT
This sequence comes from Prochilodus magdalenae, assembly GCA_024036415.1. Taxonomy (NCBI): domain Eukaryota; kingdom Metazoa; phylum Chordata; class Actinopteri; order Characiformes; family Prochilodontidae; genus Prochilodus; species Prochilodus magdalenae. Next base: position 17,473 of record JAMWET010001541.1, read on the forward strand.
ACATATGAGAAATATGGCTATTAGTTTTTTTCCCCCAACCAACCTCTCTAAAAGCACCTCCCTCAATCAACCAGCAATCATAGGAATAAGAAAACTCTGGTCTGTCTCTCTTACCTGCTCTTCTCTGCTGGTTATGATCACCAGGTCTGCTTCTCTCCGTCTGCAGTCCTGTCTGCTCTCACTCCAGCTCTTCTCCTCAGTAGTGATGTAGTAAATACTGGAGTTGAAGTATCTCCATCCCTGTATGTTGAACTCCTTTTCTGAGAAGCAGCCAGAGTGATAGAGTCAATATTTAAGTTAGCGTCTCTGTTTAAGCTCAGTGCTGTGATGCAAACACAGAAATGTTCACTCACCCAGTTTGAGTTGCTTCTTCTGGAGCTCATCCCTGTCCTTCTGCAACTGGTCTCTCCGTTTAGTCAGGTTGGTGTAACTGGTCTGTAACCGGTCCCTTTTTACAGCCAGGTTGGTGTAACTAGTCTGTAACTGGTCTCTCTCTACAGTCAGGTTGGTGTACCTGGTCTGTAACTGGTCTCTCTCTATCTCTCTCGTCAACATGAGCCACAGCACTGCGATGGCGGCCAGCAGGAGAACACACAGCAGCCCCAGACACACTGCAGCCGGTCTGTAGCATCTGCTCACTGCGGGGCCCGTTGAAGTAACTGGAAATGATTACACACTACATACCTTAATCACATGCTTGCCAGTGTAGCCAATGTTAGCAAACACATTAGCATCAACCATGTGTGTGTACCTGAGGTCATAGTTCCTTTATGGCTTCTGGTCACGTTAGTCTCCAGGACGTCTTCATTCACATAGATATCCTCATATGAGTCGCTGCTTTCAGCTGAACCAGTCGATCTGTAGTCTGATTTAGGTCCTGAGTTGGCGTATACATCCATATTCATCTCCGGTTTCAATGTCCTCCGTAATGACATGATTTCAGGCCTAGTTTACACCCGCTTCTGCTTCAATCGGTGACTACTCTCACAACCTATAAGCCAGCTGTGATGGTGCCTCTCTGAATGTGGCTGGGTACTAACGCTTGCTGTTCTCAGGACAGGAAGTTGAGGTGGGAGCTCAAACCATGCAGCACTTTCAGAAGCCCAGCTCTCTTTGAAGTTCTTAAAGATACAGCTGGCTGCCACTCCAGTGCACTGGTTGACGCTAGAATGTGTTCTCTAAAGCAAGATGTTCAAATATGGTTCCTCTTTCAGGATTTGGAGATGAGCTTGATGGTTTCACTGTGTGTTGGAGTCCTTTTGATCAAGATATAGAAGACTTAAGCTTGGGACTCATATCCAGAGTTAATTAATGCTGACGTTTGTTGGTTTGTTGGCGTGCTGTCTCTGATGGCCGTTATTAATCTCTTTGCTGCTCTGTGTGGTTTACTGTCAGCAGTGAAACCACATTGAACAGGAAGCTGAAGGCCCCAGGGTGCATCTAAGCTCTCTATGTAAGCTGAAGTATAAACCAGCACTCACACGCACCCAAATTCTGATTGCATAGCTCTAACATCACAACATACACAGATTTGATAGATATCAGCCAGATGGCATAACTGAAACATGTTAAGTAGCCCCTATATGTCTCTGTGTGTTTTACAGCACTGATAATGTAACGGTAGTATCAGTATCGGTGATGGGGATACAGATAACAATGACCAATATCACAAAGTAACCTCTGACCCCACGAGTGAATTAATGTTAGTCCAAGTTGTCTAGCAAATGGTCTTGATTCAGCCTCGATTTACCTAACAGTGATTACCTGTTCATCTTGAAGCTAACCCCAATGCCTCCACACACGGATTCGTTGGTCTTCTCCACAAAAACAAAATCGGGACGTCACTAAAGATGACCCTCTGGCACTCTGAGTCCCTTTATGACAGTCTAGTGTGACACCATTGCAGTCTTTGGCGATGTTTTGGCGGCATTTTGTTTTAGCACACATGGCGGCCCGACACCATACAGACAACCGTCAGGAAGCTTTTACCCACATGCCATCCACCACTACAGTCAAATAAACTGGATTTCTTTTTTTGAAGTCAGGGATATGAAGCACAGTAAAAGAGGACATGGTGTCCATCCGCTGCTCTCCACCTTAAACAGATCATACACTGTAGAGCTCTTTTCTAATGATGCATTCGGAATGTTTGGACATGTGATTGTAGTATTAGGGAAATGGAAGGTGGGTAAATGAGTTAGGACTGTTTGACACATTAAATATTAAAATACAGCCCTTTAATGCTCCTCCAATATCAGTTCCACTCTAGTAGGCTTCAGGTGTACCAGTCACTGGGCCAAACATGAGTGAGTATGCCTAGAGGTCCACTAGAGGGAGCCAATGACCAGGTTAAAAGGCCGGATCTAAGGGTTTAAGGCTGATCAATGACATACAGCTCTGGAAATGAATAAGCGACCACTGTTTCTTCTTACACCAGCACCTCCACATGTACAGCAGGTTCTCAGTGAGGAACAGAAGGCTGGGTTCTAGCTTTACTGGCAGATACAGTGAGCACCTCGGTCATAAGAACAAGGTCAAGCAGCAAACACACAGGACAACACAGCTACAGACTGACAGAGGGCCAAACCCACTCTCTACTGACCGTGATGAGCGCCACCTCATTCCAATGTCCCTTACCCACCGTAAGATGACCTCAGGTGACTCACAGAGAGACTGGCGAGCGGTGGCTGGGGTGAAACGCACAGCGAGCATGGTTCTAAAAACAGGCTTCTGGAGGTCATTAGTGATTTTCTAAATACACAGATCTAATACAATATCTGATCTGGAGTTTGGGAGACATGTTTACAGTAGTGTAGAGAATAAAACAGAATCTGAGGTGGTCTCTTGAATTTTTTCCAGAGCTGGACGTGATCCCCACAGTGTAAGGAGTCAGTAGCCAATTACAGTTTAACCTTCTTTATTTTCAGTGTAAATGTATCTAAGTAGGATTCTTTCCAAGCAAACTTTCATCCAGTGTAAAGAGCAGCTGCTGTGCTAAAATGACAATATCCAAAATGTCAAAAATGGAGTTAGCTGTTTTTCTTTGGTCATATATTATTATTAGTACTAATAAACTGGGAAATTCAAGGTAACAGCACACACTTAAAACAAGAGTTTATTAAACACTCAAATAGAACAAAACAGGAACATTAATTACCATCAAGCACAAAATCAAGGAAGAGGATATTAACTGCACCGCTGATGGCTAGCCATTTAAACGACTGAAAGAGCATCACTGCGTTAATAGTAGCCTAGGTAAATATCCCAAATAGGACCAAACTCTATATGTTAAAGAATCATCCAGCACAACCCAACTCAATATAGTAGCATTAAGTTTCCTGTCTTACAAGATCCACTATAACACTGAGGCCAGCGGGATATCCGAAGCCAGCTCCCAGTTAAACACACTCCTAAATCTTCAGATGTAGGTATATGTTGGGACATATTGGGAAGTGTTTCTGTGGTATTATGCCCCAGGTACAGTTACAGCTCATGGGCTATAAACAACCAACAAGGTAAAACAGTTTACTACAGTGCCACCCTGAGGCAGGCCAGTGCTACAGCTCTAGATACTCAAGAGAGACAGAATCTCCATGTTTGTGGGAGAAGCAGTTAAACAATGTCAACAGCAGTAACATCATAATATGTTTACTGTTAGATGTCAGGGAAAAACACCCTGCCCCCATGAGGTTAATAGGGGGGTACCTGAAGTACAATCCCACAATGCAGTATGACATGGCTTCAATTATCAATGTCTATTAGTAGCTCAGGGGTCACCAACCCTGTTCCAACAGGTCTACCTTCCTGCAGGTTTCACCTACAGCCCAAGTCTAACCCACCTCATTCAGTTAATGAAAAGCTTCTGAAGGGAGTAACTACATCTATTGGGTGGGGTTTATTATAGGTTGGAGCTGAAAGTCTGCAGGTAGGTAGATCTCCATGAGCAGAGTTGTTGACCATCAGCTTTGCTAAATACCCAGCCTAGGTTAAGATTATTCCACGTACTCACTCACACCTCCTCTAAAGCGCTTTATCCTGCTGGGTCACGGGGGCGCTGGAGACTATCCCAGAGTTATTTCACCAGCAGGCAGGGAGTACCCTGGACAGGCCACCAGGAAGATCATCCCAAACGTTTATTAACTGAGCAAGGCAAGCGACACCACCAACGGTCCTACAGATGGCACATGCCACAGGCAAGTTTCTCAGACATCTCATCAGACTCCGATCAAAGTAGAGCAGTAGATAGGCTGAGATCGGCGTGAAGGATGAGGCACCAACTGTGGAACTGAGCTTTAAAACGAAGACTGTCGATCCAATTTCTGGGCTTAATGAGCAATGATCCACCACGGTTCACCAAAGACTGTGCCCAGAGAGAGCTCGACATCATTCATGTGTGTGTGACAGACGTGTGTATCAGACATTTATGGAAATACGGAATAAATCGTGTCCCGTATTGGTTTAATACAGGACGCAACATTTCATTACTAAATAAAGGACGATTCTGGATTTAACAGGACCGGTGGCAACCCTAGTCCACCCCCATATATACCCTCACAGCAGCTGCTTTTCTAGCTGTTGTTCAAACAGACCCGATGCAGAACTGTATAGGATTAGAGAGAAGTGAGGTAGTGAGTAGTGAGAGCACTTTTCCCAGGAAGCAATATACTAAGTGATCCCACTTCACTTTGAGTGGGGTAGTTATTCAGAATGGGATACGACCTCTATTCCCGTCCGGCAGGTCAAATTTAAAGAAGGAGACTTGTGAACCAGGTTTGCTGCCATTTACTCACATTCAACTAAACACCCTCCTCTCACAGATCCAAACGCTCTTATAACCACAAGGAGAATCAGCCCAGCTCTTTTCAGGTTCAGACCCGTAGCCAGTTACAGCACAGTCCTCTTCTCCATTACTGTTGGGTTCCTAGTATTTCCAATACCTGAAGGAGAGAACCAGAGAACCCACTGTGGTTTAGCAGAGCAGTGAGGAGTAACCGCACCATCACCAGAGCTCAGTTCAGGGGTCTCTTACCCAGTGGTCAGTGCTGAGTCGTCCACCCACTTCCAGACCCCCTCTGTCGCACTGTCAGTCAGACCGATCCAAGCTTTCTGACCTCGTCTCAACATTTCAATAAAGTCCTGCAAAAGGGAGATGAGTATTTACCTGTTCCCAGATAACCTCACCACATGACTGCTTATCCCGCATTCAACCTACTACTACAACAGCTCACAGCCCGTACAGGCGAATGGACCATTTTACACATCTGGGTTGCCTGGTTGTCTCCTAAGTGGGAGATGAGATCTTATAATGTGCCGCACCCTGCTAAAAAGAAATTACTTAGACTAGCATGGAATTCCTGGAATTCCTGGAATGCAGATTGACCAGTAAAAACGCCCTCAAAACACCAAAGAAATGACCAGGATGGTGCTTTTTCCAGGATCAAGGTTTTCAGCAGGGTAGAACTGAACTCTTACATGGGTGACAATGTCAATGTCAGTGTTGACCTCTTCCTTCAAATACAAACCCCCTATGTGTTAAAGAGGTCAATAAAGAGGTCGGATTCCAAAACTGCTAGGTAACAGTCTCGACTCATTAATACTTACATTCCAGCTTTACATACACAAGAGAGTACTATGGTCAGGCAGTGAAGAGGATGTCAGCACTTTCCATGTCTTTTCCAGGATTTACACAGTTAACACAAGCTCTAGCCCAGCAAGAAAAAGAAGGACAGCAACAGAGGGCACTTCCTATTCGCCAGCTTCCTCATTAAATGCTCCGGTCCAATTCTGAGTGTATATAGTAATGAGTTAAGGCTGTTATGTAAGAGTCTAGGATTTCAGATTTGGCCTGTTTTACCATACCCCTGTCGTAAATGCAGGATCTGAGAATTTGAGGTTCACAGTACATCAGTTGTATGTACTGCACTCTCCCGATTTAACCATCACAGCATACATGCAGCTTTCCTTTCTCCAAGTGAACTTTCAATACCTCCAGGTAAGCCACGTAGCCACATAGCATAAGCCCCTTATGCTCCTTATGTGTTACCCAAACAGCTGTATTCATCACAAACCTTATTTCTGCGCCCAGGACAGTGAGAGTTATGGGTTCTGTGTGTTTAGTAATGTGTAGAATATTAACACACTGCATAACATATATATGGAGCTCCCCTCTCACCTGTTCCTCTCTGCTGTTTACGATCACCAGGTCTGCTCCTCTCTCTCTGCAGTCCTGTCTGCTCTCACTCCAGCTCCTCTGTATGTTAGAGATGTAGTACATGCTGGAGCTGAAGTAGATCCATCCAGGTTCATTAATGTTCCTCTCTGTTCATAGAGATTAATAACAACCTGAGTACCTCCGTCATAGCAGTGCTTTATAAGTGTAACACATTCAGTGAAGTCAGATCTAAGATCATACATCTGATCTCATACCCAGTTCAGACAGCCTTCTCTGGAATCCATCCCTCTCTGCTCGTAACTGGTCTCTCTCTATACGCAGGTTAGTTATGTGGAGCCCCAGGACCATGATGCCAGTTAGTAGAAGAGAACAGAGCAGCCCCAGACACACTGTGGCCAGTCTGTGGTATCTGCTTCCTGCCATGCTCAAACCTGAGAACACAAATACAGGACTTACATGAGCACTTATAATGATATATACATTATACAGTATACGGGACACAGTTAAAGAGAACATATGGTGCTCATTTTCAAAGGTCTTACATTTATTCTAGGGTTCTGGACTGCAAAACAATGACTTTATTAGGTACGTAAGTATTTATAAGTGTCAGGACTAACAAACTTGGATCAATGCACACCAAGCTATAAGTCAGGTAATGAAGCATGAAGCAGGCAAACATCCCCGAGGGGACAGAGCAGAGAGAATAACCAGAGTGGCAGGCAGCGGGGGAGAACCAGAGAGCAGGAAATACAGGCAGACAAATCCAAGGGAGTAGGACAAAAGCGTAAGCAAGTAACCAATTGGGAAATCAGCACCAGAAGAGCAAAACAAACCAGCAGCTAGATCAAAGGGGAGAACCGAGAGAGCGAGAGTCAGAATCAAAGAGAAGTCAAAACCAGAGAAGATAAACAGAGACGGCAAGAGAGGCCGATCAGTATACTTCACAGAGTGTGTGAGTGTCAGGGGGGTTTATATGATAGAGGTGAAAGGAGACTCAGGCAAGGGGGAGCGCGAGAATGAGGTGTGATTGGACAGTTCGGGACAAGGGTGTCTGGAAATGGGTGGATGGCCCCAGACTGAGCACTGGGTAAGAGATCACTCATCTGAAGTCATACAGTGACTCCTCAGAGCTCTGATAAAACAGTAGATGCTCTGATCCTCTCTTTCAGGCTTTGGGGACGTAATCACCACTGTGTTTGGATCTGAGAGAAGAATAAACACCACTTAGACAGCTAAATGTCCGAAACTGTAAAAAGCTGAACTGCACAGAAGGTGGTGTTAGTAGCAACGCTGCCTGGCTGGCGTGAAATCAGTCTGATTGGACCATCTGTAGCTGGAATAGATGAATAAGTGAGTTTAGATGAAAGATGTTTCAAAGATTAAGAGTGAGTCTGTTCATTAGAGATATCCAATGGAAAGCCAGTGCAGCTAAATGTACAAACACACTGGGAATGTTGTCAACAACGTCCGGATGCCACCATGCACTTCTTTAATAACCATATAATAAGGCTTCTGGTTACATCACTGACTTTCTGAATCACCATACGCCAGACATACATGAGGCGATGATGGAATATTAATATTAATAATAATCATTTAGCACATCTACTATAAAAACAAACTCCATAGACATATTGCTTCTGGGTGCAGCTATTTCTGACCCCAGTCCTTATAGGGGGAGAGTCCTCTCTGGCTTCCTGTCTCGCTCATTTATTTCTGTGGACTCAAACTCAGATGTTGTTGAGTGGGATTTGAACCGATGATCTTACGTACGGGATCATTTCTCAAAACAGCGAAAGAAAATGAAAGCAGCCTCAAGGGAGAGGACCCAAGATGGCTGGTGGGCCTCTTTTAATGCATGTATATGCTATTATATTTTATACATACTATAATTAATTATTTCAATACATGTTAAATGGCACGCATAGCGCACTGGCACATGCGCAGAAAGGAGGCGCTATCTACATGCGCCAGGGAGAGTGTGAAAAAACCTGAGCGACTTTGTGGGTGATTTGGCGCCCTCTTGTGGTCCACTCTGGAGTAGCGCTTAAATTCAATCTGCTTCAGATTCTGTTTGAAGGCTCAGGTTTATAAACTGCTTGGTTGTCTTCGTAGGGGGGTGGCGGTTGGTTGGCACAGGGTCAGTATCCCAATAATATGAAACATAACTTTGTATGACTATATAACTTAATTTAATCTAATTTAATCTAATCTAATCTAATCTAATGAAACAAGTTCTCCCCTCTCATCAACACCCACCAGTTTGGCCGAGAGCTCTGCAGAGCACTAAATAGATTATTATGATGTTTGTTGTGAATATATTAATATTAATGAGCAGTAATGGCAGCACTGCTATGGGTGGAAAGTGATATGAATGGCAAGGCTAAGTCATTATACTCAGCATGAAGCCAGTACAGAGATGCAGGTGGGCTTGGATGGCACATTGATTATGGGGTCACTTGGCCAAACTTACACCATGCTGCCCAATAAAAGATGTTTCTGAGTGTTCATGATGATGATAATGTGATCTGCATTAAGAGGCAGAGGCTATTAGGGGCCGCACCGTGAAGATGGAGTGCACCAACACCAAGAGGAGCGTGCATATACGACAAACAGGTAGCAAGACTAATCCCATCCTGTAAGACCTGTGGTAGAATTCAAGCCATGTGAGTTAGTACTGTGCTTATTCCAGAACTCCGTCGCCATTCAGAACACATTGTCCTCATTCTGTAACCTTAACCTTAAACCACACTGCTCTGCTACTGGTCTCCTGCTGTCTGAACTGTGTTGAGTTAAACCACACTGCTAAACTGCTGGTCTCCTGCTGTCTGAACAGTGTTGAGTTAAACCACACTGCTACACTACTGGTCTCCTGCTGTCTGAACTGTGTTGAGGTAAACCACACTGCTTCGCTGCTGGTCTCCTGCTGTCTGAACTGTGTTGAGTTAAACCACACTGCTACACTATTGGTCTTCTGCTGTCTGAACAGTGTTGAGTTAAACCACACTGCTACACTACTGGTCTCCTGCTGTCTGAACTGTGTTGAGGTAAACCAAACTGCTATGCTACTGGTCTCCTGCTGTCTAAACTGTGTTGAGTTAAGCCACACTGCTACGCTGCTGCTCTCCTGCTGTCTGAACTGTGTTGAGTTAAACCACACTGCTACACTACTGGTCTCCTGATGTCTGAACTGTGTTGAGTTAAGCCACATTGCTACGCTACTGGTCTCCTGCTGTCTGAGGTGTGTTGAGTTAAGCCACACTGCTACGCTGCTGGTCTCCTGCTGTCTGAACTGTGTTGAGTTAAACCACACTGCTACACTACTGGTCTCTTGCTGTCTGAACTGTGTTGAGTTAAACCACACTGCTTCTCTGCTGGTCTCCTGCTGTCTGAACTGTGTTGAGTTAAACCACACTGCTACACTACTGGTCTCCTGCTGTCTGAACTGTGTTGAGTTAAACCACACTGCTCTGCTACTGGTCTCCTGCTGTCTGAACTGTGTTGAGGTAAACCACACTGCTAAGCTACCGGTCTCCTGCTGTCTGAACTGTGTTGAGGTAAACCACACTGCTACACTACTGGTCTCCTGCTGTCTGAACTGTGTTGAGGTAAACCACACTGCTACGCTACTGGTCTCCTGCTGTCTGAACTGTGTTAAGGTAAACCACACTGCTATGCTACTGGTCTCCTGCTGTCTGAACTGTGTTGAGTTAAGCAAAACACCACACTGCTTTTGCTTGCTGGTCTCCTGACTGTCTGAACTGTGTTGAGTTAAACCACACTGCTTTGCTGCTGGTCTCCTGCGGTCTGAACTGTGTTGAGTTCTAAAACCACACTGCTTTGCTGCTGCGGTCTCCTGCTGTCTGTACTGTGTTGAGTTAAACCACACTGCTTTGCTGCTGGTCTCCTGCTGTCTGAACTGTGTTGAGTTAAACCACACTGCTTTGCTGCTGGTCTCCTGCTGTCTGAACTGTGTTGAGTTAAACCACACTGCTTTGCTGCTGGTCTCCTGCTGTCTGAACTGTGTTGAGTTAAACCACACTGCTTTGCTGCTGGTCTCCTGCTGTCTGAACTGTGTTGAGGTAAACCAAACTGTTTTGCTGCTGGTCTCCTGCTGTCTGAACCGTGTTGAGTTAAACCACACTGCTACACTACCGGTCTCCTGCTGTCTGAGCTGTGTTGAGTTAAACCACACTGCTACAGTACTGGTCTCCTGCGGTCTGAACTGTGTTGAGTTAAACCACACTGCAACGCTACTGGTCTCCTGCTGTCTGAACTGTGTTGAGTTGAGCCATACTGCTACACTACTGGTCTCCTGCTGTCTGAACTGTGTTGAGTTAAGCCACACTGCTATGCTACTGGTCTCCTGCTGTCTGAACTGTGTTGAGTTGAACCATACTGCTTCACTACTGGTCTCCTGCGGTCTGAACTGTGTTGAGTTAAACCACACTGCTACGCTGCTGGTCTCCTGCTGTCTAAACTGTGTTGAGGTAAACCACACTGCTACACTACCGGTCTCCTGCTGTCTGAACTGTGTTGAGTTAAACCACACTGCTACGCTGCTGGTCTCCTGCCTGTCTGAAACTGTGTTGATGGTTAAACCACACTGCTACACTACTGGTCTCGCTGGCTGTCTGAACTGTGTTGAGTTATCAACCCACACTGCTACACTACTGGTCTCCTGCAGTCTTGAACTGTGTTGAGTTAAGGCCACACTTCTAACGCTACTGGTTGCCTGCTGTCTGAACTGTGTTTGAGGTAAACCACACTGCATACGCTACTGGTTCTCCTGCAGTCTGAACTGTGTTGAGTTAAGCCACACTGCTTAACGCTACTGGTTTGCCTGCTGTCTGAACTGTGTGTGAGGTAAAGCCACACTGCTAGCTAAGCGCTACTGGTCTCCTGCAGTCTGGAACTGTGTTGAGTTAAGCCAGCCACACCTGCTCGGAAACGCTACTGGTCTCCTGCAGTCTGAACTGTGTTGAAGTTAAGCCACAGCTGCTACGCTACTGGTCTCCCACACATTGCCGATGTGGCCTGTATCCTTATCCGTGTCAACCCCAATCTACATGGAGTTCTGTAGTTTTTCCATATAGCTAAAGTCACTCCCATGATAGACGACCGAGATCACGACTCCTCACTGGCTCTAATAAACTACAGTGGAAACTCTGATTCTCTCTTTGTCAGGTTCTGGGGACCTGGAGAACGCTTGTAGGCAATGCTGCTAGATGAGGAGAACTCCTGGTGTCACTCCACCTCCAGCCCTACCTGTGCACAATCTACAGGAGCTGTGTGTAGGATATTCCTCAAGCTGCATGGATGGATTATCACCAGTGACATGCGCATTAGTGAACCTCTGCTAACTCAATGCCAAAGACGTCATGGCATGCTTCCGTTAAGCACCCCCAACAGCATACTGAGAGACAGACTTCTGTATGTGCAGCTCAGTAAATATTGATCATATCAGTCTAAATTTATCATCAGTTATTGTTCGCTGGTAACCTTTATCTTCATCTTCCAACAGTCGCCCCGCACTCGACCACAACCTTACTTCTGGGTGAGCTGTTCTTTTGATGACGTAGACACTATACTGTAGTATATAGACACTACTACATACAAATAAAACGAGCTCACTGGACAAAAAAACGAGTCTCTGAAAAATGAAGAAGATGGGGCAAGACTGCAGGGCAAGACTGCAGCACAGTAGTGCTGTCATAGGAAGGGCCTCATGACAGGGCCAGCATGGGAGAAGGCTCGGCGTGGCGCTCGCTACAAGCGCTACAAGTTGTTGCTGGTGCAAGTGAAAGTGAACTGTAAATCCACTCCAGCATGGGTAGTACAGGATGTGGTAAGGCAGCTGAGAGGTTAGTTTTGTGGGTGGCTGCGGTGAAAGGAGACACTTGACGGCATGGATGTCTTTTGAATTTGGGGGGAACTAGGCTATGTAGGGCACACACTACTAACTACTGGCTATGCAGTAGTGGGTGCACCCTCCCAATGGAAACTTTAATGTTGTTGTTATTGTTTGGGGTTAGTGGAGGCTGGGGTGGAGTCTTTGTTTGGTGTTGTTCTGTGTGGCAGGAAATGGCATTAGTCAGTGTGGGAAGAGGTTACTGATCCAGCATGTGTAGGATCTGTGTGGTTTAGAGGTGACCCGCTTGCTTCAGTTCTGTCTTTTCCATGTTTTCTCTATAAACCACCCACAGCAGGCTCATGCACACAAGGTCAAAAGGGTCATTGTCTTTACCTAAATGAAATATCAGTATGAGGCCACAGTATGGAGAACCCAAATTACCCAATCATGTGACCTCCATTCCAATGAATGGCATATCACTGTCTGACACAGACAGAATGGTTCAGTCGTTCAGAGTTAGGATCGGATGTGGGCCCGGACCCCAAAACAGAGGACGTTGTTGTAATTGTTGATAAGGATGGTGCTTTGTAGACACGTTGTGCCTCGACCCCATTGTACTGCTGACCACCAAAGGATGCTCGGCCATCGCCAGATTGGGACTCTA